>JACEEZ010015029.1:67500-77500 GCA_016584305.1 Chionoecetes opilio
TCTAACTGTCTAACTCTCTCCTCTCTAACTGTCTAACTCTCTCTCTCTCTAACTGTCTAACTCTCTCTCCTCTCTACTGTCTAACTCTCTCTCTCTCTAACTGTCTAACTCTCTATACTCTCTCTCTCTCCTCTCTCTCTAACTGTCTAACCTCTCCTCTCTCTAACTCTCTCCCTCTCTACTGTCTAACTCTCTCTCTCTCTCTCTCTCTCTCTCTCTAACTCTCTCTCTCTCTACCTGTCTAACTCTCTCTCTCTCTTTCTTTCCTTGCTTCTTACCCTCTCAACAAAAACTCTCTCTCTCTCTCTCTATCACGCACACACACACACACCCACACCCACACCCACACCCACACCACACACACACCCACCCACACCCACACACACACCAGCCACCCACACCCCAAACCCCACACACACCCACCCACCCACCCCCACACACACACTCACCAGACACCCACACACAGCCACCAAGCATCGCCAAGGCTGTCGGTTTCTTCACAAGTCTGTAACTCGACATCCGCTTGCCCTCCGCCACACTCCACACCTCCACCGCCTTCCACCCGCACCCCACCACCATCCACCGGCCATCATCCGAGAACTTGGCGGCCACTATGCTTCCACCGTCATCCTCCCTACCGGATTGCGAAGCGGGTGAATTTATGAAAAGTGGATTGCAAAACGGATGAAATTATGTAGTTATATATAGTAAACTCTCTCTAATTCGAACCTGTATAATTCGAAAGGGGGGGGGGAGGTAAATATGGGGGGCAGTCGAGGGGTACAGGTAAATATAGGGGGGCACTCGAGGGGTACAGGTAAATATAGGGGGGCACTCCGGGGGTACAGGTAAATATAGGGGGGCACTCCGGGGGTACAGGTAAATCTAGGGGGGCACTCCGGGGGTACAGGTAAATCTAGGGGGGCACTCCGGGGGTACAGGTAAATCTAGGGGGGCACTCCGGGGGTACAGGTAAATATAGGGGGGCACTCCGGGGGGTACAGGTAAATATAGGGGGGCACTCTAGGGGTACAGGTAAATATAGGGGGGCACTCCAGGGGTACAGGTAAATATAGGGGGGCACTCGGGGGGTACAGGTAAATATAGGGGGGCACTCCGGGGGTACAGGTAAATATAGGGGGGCACTCCGGGGGTACAGGTAAATATAGGGGGGCACTCCGGGGGTACAGGTAAATATGGGGGGCCACTCCGGGGGGTACAGGTAAATATAGGGGGGCACTCACGGGGGTACAGGTAAATATAGGGGGGCACTCAGGGGGTACAGGTAAATATAGGGGGGCACTCAGGGGGTACAGGTAAATATAAGGGGGCACTCGGGGGGCACAGGTAAATATGGGGGGCACTCGGAGGGCACTCGGGGGCACAGGAAATATAGGGGGGCACAGGTAAATATAGGGGGGCACTCGAGGGGGTACAGGTAAATATGGGGGGCACTCGGAGGGCACTCGGGGGCACAGGAAATATAGGTGGGCACTCGGGGGGCACAGGAAATATGGGGGCGCACTCGGGGGGCACAGGAAATATGGGGGCGCACTCGGGGGGCACAGGAAATATGAGGGGGCACTCGGGGGGAACAGGTAAATATAGGGGGCACTCGGGGGGTACAGGTAAATATGGGGGGCACTCGGGGGGGCACAAGTAAATATGGGGGGGGGGGCACTCGGGGGTCACATGAAATATGGGGGGGGCACTCGGGGGGCACAGGAAATATGGGGGGGGGCACTCAAGGGGCACAGGAAATATGGGGGGGGCACTCGGGGGGCACAGGAAATATGGGGGGGGCACAGAAAATATGGGGGGGCACTCGGGGGGCACAGGAAATATGGGGGGCACTCGGGGGGCACAGGAAATATGGGGGGCACTCGGGGGCACAGGAAATATGGGGGGGCACTCGGGGGCACAGGAAATATGGGGGGGCACTCGGGGGCACAGGAAATATGGGGGGGCACTCGGGGGGCACAGGAAATATGGGGGGGGCACTCGGGGGGCACAGGAAATATGGGGGGGCACTCGGGGGGCACACAGGAAATATGGGGGGGCACTCGGGGGCACAGGAAATATGGGGGGGCACTCGGGGGACACAGGAAATATGGGGGGCATCGGGGGCACAGGAAATATGGGGGGGCACTCGGGGGGCACAGGAAATATGGGGGGGCACTCGGGGGCACAGGAAATATGGGGGGCACCGGAAATATGGGGGGGCACTCGGGGGCACAGGAAATATGGGGGGGCACTCGGGGGCACAGGAAATATGGGGGGGCACTCTGGGGGGCACAAGGAAATATGGGGGGGCACTCGGGGGCACAGGAAATATGGGGGGGGCACTCGGGGGGCACAGGAAATATGGGGGGGCACTCGGGGGCACAGGAAATATGGGGGGCACTCGGGGCACAGGAAATATGGGGGGCACTCGGGGCACAGGAAATATGGGGGGGCACTCGGGGGACACAGGAAATATGGGGGGCACTCGGGGGGCACAGGAAATATGGGGGGGGCACTCGGGGGGCACAGGAAATATGGGGGGCACGTCGGGGGCACAGGAAATATGGGGGGCATCGAAGGAAATATGGGGGGCACTCGGGGGCACAGGAAATATGGGGGGGCACTCGGGGGGCACAGGAAATATGGGGGGCACTCGGGGGCACAGGAAATATGGGGGGGCACTCGGGGGCACAGGAAATATGGGGGGGCACTCGGGGGCACAGGAAATATGGGGGGGCACTCGGGGGCACAGGAAATATGGGGGGGCACTCGGGGGCACAGGAAATATGGGGGGGCACTCGGGGCACAGGAAATATGGGGGGGCACTCGGGGGGCACAGGAAATATGGGGGGCACTCGGGGAACAGGAAATATGGGGGGACTCGGGGACACAGGAAATATGGGGGGGCACTCGGGGGCACAGGAAATATGGGGGGGCACTCGGGGGGCAACAGGAAATATGGGGGGGCACTCGGGGGCACAGGAAATATGGGGGGGCACTCGGGGAACAGAAATATAGGGGGGCACTCGGGCACAGGAAAATATGGGGAGGCATCGGGGACAGGAAATATGGGGGCACTCGGGGGCACAGGAAATATGGGGGGGCAACTCGGGGCACAGGAAAATATGGGGGCACTCAGGGGGACACAGAAATATGGGGGGGATCACACAGAAAATAGGGGGGAGAATCGGGGCACAAAATATGGGGGCAGGGAAAAGAAAATATGGGGGCAATCGGGGCACAGTAAAATATGGGGGGCACTCGCGCACACAGTAAATATGGGGGGCACTCGGAACAGGAAAATGGGGGTGCATCTCGGGAACAGGTAAATATGGGGGGGCACTCGGGCACAGGTAAATATGGGGACCGGGCAAAAATATGGGGATCGGGCACAGTAAATATAGGGGGCACTCAGGGGGCACAGGAAATATGGGGGGGAATGGGCACAGAAAATAGGGGCATCATCACAGAAATATGGTCATCGGGCACAGAAAATAGGGGGATAGGACACAGAATTGGGCGCACTCGGGGCAAAGAAACAATTCAATCAAAATAAACACGTGCAAACACATAAATAAAAAATAAACGATTCCAATCCAATAAAATCAACATAAATAAAAAAAGCAATTCCATCACAAATAAAAAAATAAACGCAATTCCAATCACATAAATAAAAAAACGCAATCCAATCACTAAATATAAAAAAAAAAACATTCCAACACATAAATAAAAACCATCACACATAAATAAAAAAAAACGCAATCCAATCACATAAAATAAAAAACGCATTCCAACACATAAAAAAAAAAAACGCAATTCCAATCACATAAAATAAAAAAAACCGCAATTCCAATCACATAAAAAAAAAAAAAACCGCAATTCCAATCACATAAAAAAAAAAAACGCAATTCCAATCACATAAAAAAAAAAAAAACGCAATTCCAATCACATAAAATAAAATAAACGCAATTCCAATCACATAAAATAAAAAAAACGCAATTCCAATCACATAAAATATAAAAACCACAATTCCAATCACATAAAATATAAAAAACACAATTCCAATCACATAAAATTAAAAAGAACGCAATTCCAATCCCATAAAATAAAAATAAACGCAATTCCAATCCCATAAAATAAAAAAAACGCAATTCCAATCACATAAAATAAAATAAAAACACAATTCCAATCACATAAAATAAAAAATATGCAATTCCAATCACATCAAATATAAAAAAACGCAATTCCAATCACATCAAATATAAAAAAACGCAATTCCAATCACATCAAATATAAAAAAACGCAATTCCAATCACATAAAATAAAAAAAACACAATTCCAATCACATCAAATATAAAAAAACGCAATTCCAATCACATCAAATATAAAAAAACACAATTCCAATCACATCAAATATAAAAAAACACAATTCCAATCACATAAAATATAAAAAAACGCAATTCCAATCACATAAAATAAAATAAATGCAATTCCAATCACATAAAATATAAAAAAAACGCAATTCCAATCACATAAAATAAAAAAAACGCAATTCCAATCACATAAAATATAATAAAACGCAATTCCAATCACATAAAATATAAAAAAACGCAATTCCAATCACATAAAATAAAAAAAAACGCAATTCCAATCACATAAAATATAAAAAAACGCAATTCCAATCACACAAAATATAAAAAAACGCAATTCCAATCACATAAAATAAAATAAAAACGCAATTCCAATCACATCAAATAGAAAAAACCACAATTCCAATCACATAAAATATAAAAAAACGCAATTCCAATCACATAAAATATAAAAAAACACAATTCCAATCACATCAAATAAAAAAAAACACAATTCCAATCACATCCAATAAAAAAAAACGCCAATCCAATCACATAAATTCCAATCACATAAAACATGCATAATAATAATAATAATAGATAAATAAAAAAAAATAAAAAATAAAAATAATAAAAAAATAATAGGAATCGACACTCGTACGTACATGTTACCGCCATCCACCTTGTCCCTTGCTCTCCCTTCCACCCGTTCTGTTCCATCGGTTCCGCTCCGCCCTGTTCCGCTCCCACAATCCTCGGCAGTTTTAGCGTCGTCATCGCATCTTAAATTTCCGTCCGTTCCGCCTTTCTCCGCTTCCGTCTTTCTATTTCCCGTTCCGTTTCCGTTCGGTTCTGTTACGTCGCCCTCTTTCCCATCCTCCGTTCCGCTCCCACAATCCTCGGCGGTTTTGTTGTCGTCATTGCGGTTTATTTTCTCGTCCCTACCCCTTTTTTTCGCCGTTTCGGGTATTTTTTCATCTGCTGCTTTGGTCGTTCCGTCATTCGTTCCGCTGACGTCGTTCGCCTCTTTGAAAACATCGACGAACTTGGATTTTGAGGTTCTGGAAGGGGACAAAATAATAATAGTACAGTAAAACCTCTCGTATTCGGACTTTGACATTATTCCCCCCCCCCTTTTTTTTTTTTTTAGGGGTCGAAATTTCCTAGCTATATATATGTACACCTAGAATTTTTTTTGGTGGGGGGGGATAGAAATTTACTAGCTATATTGACACCTAATTATTTTTTTTATTTTTTTTTAGGGGTCGAAATTTCCTAGCTATATATACACCTAGATTATTATTATTATTTTTTTTTTTTTAGGGGTCGAAATTTCCTAGCTATATATACACACCTATCATTTTTTTTTTTTTTTTTTTTTTTTAGGGGTCGAAATTTCCTAGCTATATATGTACACCTAGATTTTTTTTGGGGGGGGGGGGGAATCGAAATTTCCTAGCTATATATACACCTAGATTATTATTATTATTATTTTTTTTAGGGGTCGAAATTTCCTAGCTATATATATACACACCTCGATTTTTTTTTTTTTTTTTACCTATCCACCCCCTATATAATCAATCCCCCCATTATTCGGATCCTTGCATTACTCTGACCACTCCTTGGCCCAATTAGTCCCACTAGGAGCGGCTTTACTGTACATACAAAGCAGAGTATATGCAAAATATATAAATAGTTACTCACGGTATCAATATGGGAACCCAAAATGGAAAAAGCGAAATTCTTGAAAAAAAAGTCCTATACCATCAGAATCAGGCGTATAAAATAAAAAATATATAAATATGAAAAAAAAAAAAAATGTACTCACAATTTTTTTTTTTTGGTAGGTAGGTAACAAAAAAAAAGAGCAAAAAAAACAATACAATAAAAAATAAAAAAAACAAGGAGGGAAAAAAACAATGATTATAATAAAAAAAATATAATAAAAAAGAGCAAAATATTAGTAGTTTTCTTATAGGGTAAAAAAAAAAAGGAAAAATATTAGGTAACTAGCCGCAAAGCTGCCCTCCGGGCGGACTTTTTGGCTAGCTCCTGTGGAGGGCTTTTGTGTTTGGCACGGCCAAACACAATAGTTTTGGGCATTTGAGGGCACCTGTGTTTGGTGGGCCAAAGGCCCACCAAACACAGGTGGGTGGGCCAACGGGGAGGCGGTAGCGGAGTGGTTAGCGTCTCCGACTGGCGTTCTCGGTGACCCGAGTTTGATCCCCGAAGAAAACCAAAACCTTTCTGCACCGTGGAGTGGCCTAAGAACACCCACATGCCCTGCCCATCAACTCTACCTTGGACTGTGAGTGCATCGGAGGACACAGGGGGGCGGCATGAGCCTCTAATCACAGGCGTCACTATAACAATCTTGCCTGTGCCACCACAGGCGAGGACCAACCATCACAGCCCTCAAGTGTGCCTCCAGAGCCTACCATCCGAGCCCTGGGTCACCACTGCCTACAGGCGCTATAGGCACACATGGAGAAGAAGAAGAGAAAAAAAAAAAAAAAAAAAAAAAAACACAGACTCTCCAGATAGCCCCTTCTAACTGTCCTGAAATCATGGATGTAGAAATGTATGTATTAACGCCAACCCATTCACATCACCCCCAACCCATTCACTCACCCATTACCCATCACCCCCCACCCATTCACTCACCCATTACCCATCACCCCCCACCCATTCACTCACCCATTACCCATCACCCCCCACCTATTCCCTCACCCATCACCCATCACCCCCACCCATTCACTCACCCATCACCCAACACCCATTACCCATCACCCCACCCATTCACTCACCCATTACCCATCACCCTACATCAAGGTTTCCTCAATTCTCACAACCCACTTTTTTTCTCACAATTCTCGCTAATAGGCAATTATCGCTAATAATCATTATTCATTTTTCCCACATAATGATACATTTTTCCCACATAATTATTCATTTTCCCCACATCATTATTAATTTTCCCCACATAATTATTCATTTTCCCCACATCATTATTAATTTTCCCCACAGAATTATTCATTTTTCCCACATCATTACTCATTTCCCCCACATAATTACTCATTTTCCCACATAATTAAAAAAATTCCCATATAATTATTCATTTTTCCGCCTGGTCCTTCCCTCACCTGTGGTCATAGAGGAGCAACGAACCCCCGGCACACAGCAAGGTCAGGTCACCCCACGCCTCCACCACCACCACCATCACAACCTGGGACACAGAGAGAGAGAGAGAGAGAGAGAGAGAGAGAGAGAGAGAGAGAGAGAGAGAGAGAGAGAGAGAGAGAGAGAGAGAGAGAGAGAAGAGAGAGAGAGAGAGAGAGAGAGAGAGAGAGAGAAAAAAATGTATATTTTGTGGTTAAGGTTAGGTTAGGTTTCATTAAAATATAAGGTTAGGTTAAGTTTCATTTTTTTTTTGGTTTGCGCAAAATAAAACTAGCACCATTAGAACAAGCACCTATTGTAGGCCAAGAAAAAATAGTCGGTGTCTCTGAAAACGACCGTGAAACTCTCGTCCATTATAACCGATGACACAAAATGACACAGATCGCGCTGTTCAATATAAAATGCCCGTGTTACAAGTTATCTCTTAATATCGATATTTGATAAACTATGATACAACTACGCCTAATGTCATGTATATATCCTCTTTTTAGACACTATTAAAACCCCTTTGGCCCTATTCGCCGGTGTTTACTGCTCAGATCCGGTCCGATCCGGTCCGATCCGGTGTTTGTATGGATCCCACTCTACTTACCTACTTATTCCAAAACGTGTTGCAGTCTTGTTGTGTGTGGTGTTGTCTGGCCGCTATCCCCTTCCCCGAGGCACAGGGGCGGCGGCTGACAGTGTGTGGTGGTGAGGGGAGGACGCCAGCAAGGTGGGCTGAGTGGGGTGCAGTCAGTTCGTACACAAGTTGTTTCGTACACCAGTCGATTCGTACACCAAAAAAGTTGTTCGTAGTCAATATGAAACTAGTCGTTTCGTACACAGCTCAGAGTTGAACTTGATGACTAGAATTACGAAATGACACCAGATATGTACGAAAAAACTCAAAATCAGTGTACGAAACAACTAACAAATCCTGGGTACGAAACTCCCTGTAACCGGCAGAGCAAAGGTGGTGACGTTCAGGGCGAGGCACTAACACTGTGGGCGTCGGGGCGTGAACACTGCCGCAGCAAGGGCTCAGGGGTCTGCGGGGCGGGGCGGGGCGGCGGGGGGGGGGTCCTGCGCCTTATAGCTTGGGTCTTGTCAACACTTTGCCCTCAACACGTGGCTCGCACCCTCTTTGTTTACATTTTATCTTAATCTTGATCTTGAGGGTTTTGGTCCTCAGTTCAGTTCAGTACATGTTTTCAGCTTTTTCAACGGCACTCCCTGACGTGTTTCTTCTTGCTGTCTGGGTCTTTAATTTGTTTTCTTCTCTTATTCTATCTTATTAGTTTCTTTCTTTTTCTTTCTTCTTATTTTCTCTGGTTATCCAAAAACTGTAGTCATCCAAAATCGTGTCATTTAACAATCTATCACTATTTCTTTACCATAGTTCACCAATGTGTAACCATACAAGTGTATTTCCAATGTATGTATATTATAATGCGTCCTTACACTTTCACTTGTATGTAATGTTGGGATTACATCAATGTTGCATCCGTTTTCTGTTTACCTTACATTTTTGAAAGGGGAGTCTATGGCAATATCAAGGTTCTGTTTTCCTTATAGGTTCTCGCACTGACGTCACGATCTAGCCAAATGCCGCGGATAGCCTAATTTTCTAGGTGGAGGACCAACAGCTGGTCGGTGAGGCTGGAGATGTCAACAAATATGGTAATTTTCCCCTACCGTAGATAACAGTAAAGTCGCCAGGACAACTTTTTTCTTCTTCTGTTTACAGCCGTGTGGTGGCGTTAATAGTTACATTTGTACATCCATGATTTCAGGACAGTTAGAAGGGGCTATCTGGAGAGTCTGTGTCATTTTGTGTCTTCATCTGTGTCATAGTAGGGCTATAAATGAACAAATGACTAAAATATCTACAAAGTGGCTACAACAGTAGAGTCGCCATCTAGTGTTTATTTACTGAGTGTCGTACCGCTGTCGTCGTCGCCCGAAAAAAAAAACGAGTAGTGAAATTGTAAAGCGTCTATACTTGCAGCTACAAAGCATAAAACAACGCTGAAACAGTGTAGATTATACAGTCATGATATAAACTACTGTGTATCATCTTCAGTGGCACAGACACAGCAGTAGTGAGGCTATCATTCTAATATTTGGCGGCTGGCGACATTAGTGCAGGTGGCGACTTTACTGTTATCTACGGTACCAAATATGTTTATCACTATAAATGATATACTGTTATCTTCGTAAATGTTTGTTCTATAATATTATCACGTAAAACACAGTAAAGAAATGCCATTGAGACTGAAGATATATGCATGAACTTTATAATATGAACTTATTATTATTCACTTAAACTCGTCGCCATTTAAAATTTTGCGAGACAACTTATAACATGGAACAAATCAATAGAAACGGCCTTTTAAAATAATAATAATAATAATAATAATAATAAAATAATAATAATGATAATAATACAACGCAATCTCATTATTACAAACGGGTCATGTTTTAAA
>JACEEZ010015029.1:82500-97500 GCA_016584305.1 Chionoecetes opilio
ATATAAGTAAAATAATACTATATAAGTAAATAATACAATATAAGTAATAATATATACATAATATAAGTAAAATAATACATATATAAGTAAAATAATACATATATAAGTAAAATAATACAATATAAGTAAAATAATACAATATATAAGTAAAATAATACATATATAAGTAAAATAATACATATATAAGTAAAATAATACATATATAAGTAAAATAATACATATATAAGTAAAATAATACATATATAAGTAAAATAATACATATATAAGTAAAATAATACATATATAAGTAAAATAATACAATATAAGTAAAATAATACATATATAAGTAAAATAATACATATATAAGAATAATAAGTAAATAATACATATATAAGTAAAATAATACATATAATAATAAAATAAAGTACATATATAAGTAAAATAATACATAATATATAAGTAAATATAAATACATATATAAGTAAAATAATACATATATAAGTAAAATAATACAATATAAGTAATACATATAAGTAATAATACAATATAAGTAAAATATACAATAAATAAAATATACATATATAAGTAAAAATAATACATATATAAGTAAATAATAATATATATACAATAATCATATAGTAAAATAATACATATATAAGTAATAATACAATTAAGTAAAATATAAATATAATAAAATAATACATAATATAAGTAAAATAATACAATATAATAATAAGTAAATAACTAAGTAAAATAATACAATATAAGTAATAATACAATATAAGTAAAATAATACATATATAAGTAAAATAATACAAATATAAGTAAAATAATAATAATATATAAGTAAAATAATACATATATAAGTAATAATACAATATAAGTAAAATAATACATATATAAGTAATAATACAATATAAGTAAAATAATACAATATAAGTAATAATACATAGTAATAAATATAATACATATAAGTAAATAATACATATAAGTAAAATAATACAATATATAAGTAAAATAATACAATATATAAAATAATACATTAAGTAAAAATACAATATAAGAATATACATATAAGTAAAATAATACAATATATAAGTAAAATAATACATATATAAGTAATAACAAATAAATAATACATATATAAGTAAAATAATACATATATAAGTAAAATAATACATAATAAGTAAATAATACAATATAAGTAATAATACAATATAGTAAAATAATACATATATAAGTAAAATATATACTAATAATAATAAAATATAATAAATCATATAATAAAATAATACATATATAAGTAAAATAATACATATATAAGTACAAATATAATAATACATATATAAGTAATAATACAATATAAGTAAAATAATACATATATAAGTAAATAATACATATATAAGTAAATAATAAATATAATAAGTAAATAATACATATATAAGTAAAATAATACATATATAAGTAAATAATACAATAATAAAAAATAAAATAATAATAAATAAAATAATACATATATAATGATAAATATAATACATATATAAGTAAAATAATACATATATAAGTAAAATAATACATATAAATAAAATAATACATATATAAGTAATAATTACATATAAGTAAAATAATACAATATAAGTAAAATAATACATATATAAGTAAAATAATACAATATAAGTAAAATAATACAATAAGTACAATAATACAACTAAAAGTAAAATAATACAATAAGTAAAATAATACAAATATAAGTAAAAATGTCATTCCATTTACTTATAAGAAAATGCATAAAAATAACTTTTTTATTTTTTATTTCCTTTAACTAAAAAAAAATCATCATAAAACTGAAAACTTATGAATTTAATGCAATAATAATAATAATAATAATAATAATAATAATAATAATAATAAATAATAATAAAATAATAATAAAATAATAATAAAATAATAATAATAATAAATGATAATAATAATAATAATATAATAAAATAATAATAAAATAGTAATAATAATAAAATAATAATAATAAAATAATAAAATAATAATAATAATAATAATAAAATAGTAATAATAATAAAATAATAATAATAATAATAATAATAAAATAATAATAATAATAATAATAATAAAATAATAATAATAATAATAATAAAATAATAATAATAATAATAAAATAATAATAATAATAAAATAATAATAATAATAATAATTTTTTTATCCTTTCCAAGTGACAATCTATACATTTTCTAAAGTAAAGTTCAGTTTATATTATTTACTGGCTTCAAAAAATAGATCTATACACACAAGCAGTTTTTTGTTTGTTTTTTGTTTTCATGAGCTAAATAGGTCACTTTTTTTTGTTGTTTTTGTGATATATATTAAAATACCCTCAAGTTTTTTAGTTTTTTCCAATTTTTCTATACCCAAAAAAAAGTATATTCAAATCAATAAGCCTACCCATTTATTTAACTATATTCAAATCACCAATCATCCATCCTTGGGGGCCTAGGCTTGGCCTGGCCCACCCTGCACCGCCACACCCATGCAGGCTGCCTTCCCACACCAAGCAGCTCTCCACAGGAAGCATCAACTTGCCCCAGCCAGGAGCCTTGTGGGCGCCCCCTTGGCCTCCTCCACGCCGGATTGTCTCTTACAGATACAACCCGATGGGAAGGATCGGTTTCAGGGGGTAGCCGTGCGCCCCATGCCCATATAGCCCAAGTTGGCGCTGACGGACTGTGCAGGTAATAGGCCTCGATTCAGTCTCACGGTGCAATCGCTGATTTGACACGTAATCATCCCAGCGATACCCCATGATTCTGCGAAGACACTTATTACCAAAGGCATCGATTCGTCTCTTCAAGTCACTATTTAGTGTACATGTCTCACAACCATAGACAGGGATCACAAGCGACTTGAAGATCCGGATCTTTGTCCTCCTGCACAGGTACCCACAATGCCAAATACTCCCGCTGAGCGAGTCCATAACACCGTGGGACATGCCAATCCGCCGTAAGACTTCTTGACGTGACCCGCCGAAGCTCACCAATTATTTTGTCTATGCACCACAAAAATAAATGGTATGTTTTTTTACTATTATAAGCAAATTTTGTATCCATTTTGTCTCTCTCTCCAGGCAACAGTTTGATTATGATGGCCGAACACTATACAGAAAGAGACTCAGATATTCCCTCTATAAATGTGACCTAGTGTGGCATTCACTCACACTAGAAGGGATAGGGCTGATGGCTATACAAAACTAGGATATTCTCTCTCTCTCTCTCTCTCTCTCTCTCTCTCTCTCTCCCTGCCTGTCTGTAAAAGAATATTACAGGCAAGGTTTCACACTACTACTATCATATCATCAGAGCCAAGCGTGTGTGTGTGTGTGTGTGTGTGTGTGTGTGTGTGTGTGTGTGTGTGTGTGTGTGTGTGTGTGTGTGTGTGTGTGGTGTGTGTGTGTGTGTACAGCCAGACACACACACACACACACACACACGTACAGGCCCTGATAGGCAGACAGGCGGGTATAAACACTAGGTAATGATATGTACAGCCTTCCATAGACCTCACTACTACACTGCTCAGGCTAGTGGTGTGTGTGTGTGTGTGTGGTGTGTGTGTGTGTGTGTGTGTGTGTGTGTGTGTGTGTGTGTGTGTGTGTGTGTGTGTGTGTGTGTGTGGTGTGTGTGTTGTGTGTGTGTGTGTGTCAGTGGTGTGAGGCGGGCAGGAAGCCTAGGCAGTGTTGGGCCCCACACAGGCAGGGGGTGGAGGACAGGGGGGTGGCCTGGCCTGGGGGTGCCCCGTGGGTGGCCCCGTAGTGGTAGACCAGCTCCTGCCCCGCGGCCACGTGCCGGGTGGTGAAGAGGGCGGGGCGGGGCAGCCAGTGGTCCACCCGCACGGGCACCACCGCCAGGTTGGGGTCACACGAGTGGTTGGCGTAGCGACCAAGGTTACCCGCCACGCTGGGGTCCACGCCCGTCACCAGGCCCCGCCCCGCCCCAGGCCCCGCCCCAGGCCCCGCCCCCGCCCAGTGCTCACACACCACCAGAATGTAGTTAGTGGCCCCGCTGGCCGCCTGCCCCGCCATCCTGGCCTCGGCCTCCCCGGGGCCTATCAGCTCCCCGGCGTACTCGCACACAAAGGCCCCGCGGGGCAAGGGTCGCCCCGCCACCAGGCCCAGGCCCTTGCCCCGCACACGCCGCACCTGCAGGCCCCGCGCCGGGCCCCGCTGTACCAGGCGCCCCGGGCAGCCCGCCCCGCACCCACACTCCTGGTTACACTCAAACACGGGGCGGGGCGGGGGCACCCGGGGCAGCAGGCCCTGGGTGTAGGCGGGGCCGTGGCACCCTCAGGGCAGACGTCCCCCCGGCAGCCACAGCCCCCCAGCCAGCCCCCCGCCAGCAGCTGGGGGTCCAGACCCGCCCCGGGGAAGCTGGCGTCCACGTACACCAGGCCACCAACACCGTGGCCGTACTCATCAACACCCTGGGCCGGGGCAACACCACACCTGTCCCCTCACCACCAACACCACCACCACCACCACCTGTCCCCCATCACCACCAACACCACCTGTCCCCTCACCACCACCATCACCACCAACACCACCTGTCCCTCCACCACGAACACCACCACCACCTGTCCCTCCACCACCATCACCACCACACTGAGTCCTGCTCCCTCCACCACCACCACACTCCCCCTCTGTCCCACCACCACCACCACCACCACCGCCGCTGTTGCTGCTCCCCGCCACAGCTCCGCCACTCAGGTCTGTAACAGCATCACCAAGGGTTAAAACACACACACACACACACACACCTGCATGATCATGGGTAATAACATGTGAGGTGAGTTTTAAGCCCCGTCAACACTGGGACTCAGGTTGCTGGAACTCAAGTTTTGTGTTGCGTGTTGCCCGAGTGTTGCTGGGGGCAAGGCAAGTGTGGCGCGGGGCATTTCGGCAACTCAATTCGGCAACTCAACAGTAGCCGTCGAGCCGTCATGGTACCTGGAACTGTCGCTGAAGGATTACTACTGAAGGACTTACTGAAGGATTACTACTGAAGGACTTACTACTGAAGGACTTACTACTATTACAAGGCTCTTTCTATGTATGGGTGGCTTATATGTATTACCATAGACCACTGTATACCTGGACTGCGCATTTATACATGGTGCTAATTCATTTATCAGAAAACGAAATATATAAGTAAATAAATAACATCATCAATCGGGAAAATGACCCGATTGATGATTTTATTTATTTAGTTAACGCTAATTTATGCATGGTTCTAATTCATTTATCAGATAACGAAATATAGCAATGGAAAGCTAATAAAATTGCGCTTCTATTGATACCCTTCATGATAAAAGTTGACTCACAAAGTTTTAAATGGCGAAGAGTTGAAGTGAATATTAAGTTCATGCATATTTCTTCATAGTCTCGTAATGGCATTTCTTTAGCGTGTTTTACTGTTTTTTATTTGATAATATTATAGAACAAACATTTACGAAGATTACAGTATATCATATATACTGATAAACCAGTCTATATGATAGTCCATAGACCACTATATCTCTTTGTGGGGCGCCCCGCAGGCCCCTATGCAGCCCCGCAGGCCCCTATGCAGCCCCCCATGCAGCCCCACAGGCCCCTATGCAGCCCCACAGGCCCCTATGCAGCCCCACAGGCCCCTATGCAGCCCCGCAGGCCCCTATGCAGCCCCGCAGGCCCCTATGCAGCCCCGCAAGTGCCCTATGCAGTCCCACAGGCCCCTATGCAGCACCAAGAGGTCCTATCAGCCCAACGGCCCCTATGCAGCCCCGCAGGCCCCTATGCAGCCCCGCAGGCCCCTATGCAGCCCCGCAATTCAAAACATTGTCGTGTGAACAGTCCAGGTATACAGTGGTCTATGATATAACGTATAATATAATAACGTATAATAACGTGTTAGAGGTCTCTGAAGGGATCTGTGAAGGTCTGGAGGAAAAAAGCCCACTAATAAGGGCGGGAAAGGACTCCAGAATCTCATCAACCTTTCTTAGTATCGGTGGGTTATATGTAGGACCACTAGCTGTCTCTCTCTGGTGCAAGTGAGCCAGTGTTGCGCCACAGGCCAGGGTGTTGTGTGGAGACTACCGCTGCACAACACAATCCCCAGTGGATCCAGTGTGGGCGTAGCTTTAGAACACACATATAATAATAGCTCTATCACAACACAGATACAGTAACTCAAAACCACCACCACCACCACCACACAAGAGGAGAGAGAGAGAGAGAGAGAGAGAGAGAGAAAGCATTGTTTGGGTACGATATGATCCTCTAAATATGGACGAACACACACACACACAACACACACACACACACACACACACACGCATGATCATGGGTAATACTATGTGAGCTCAGTCTTACAAACTACAAATAATGATACAATGACAACAAAAATAAACAATAATAATAATAATAATAATAATAATAATAATAATAATAATAATAATAATAATAATAATAATAATAATAATAACAACAACCACCACCACCACCAAAAAACAGACAGACAGACAGACACTCACAGAGATAGATAGATAGACAGAGATAGATAGATAGATAGACAGATAAACACAGATAAATAGACAGACAGACAGACACTCACAGAGATAGATAGATAGACAGAGAGATAGATAGATAGACAGAGAGATAGATAGATAGACAGAGAGATAGATAGATAGACAGAGATAGATAGATAGATAGACAGATAAACACAGATAAATAGACAGACAGACAGACACTCACAGAGATAGATAGATAGACAGAGAAAGATAGATAGATACAGATAAATAGACAGATAGACAGAAAGAGAGATATTTAAAACACAACTAGGTAAACACTACTAGGTAAACACTACTAGGTAAACACAACTAGGTAAACACTACTAGGTAAACACAACTAGGTAAACACTACTAGGTAAACACTACTAGGTAAACACAACTAGGTAAACACTACTAGGTAAACACTACTAGGTAAACACAACTAGGTAAACACTACTATGTAAACACAACTAGGTAAACACAACTAGGTAAACACTACTAGGTAAACACAACTAGGTAATGGGTAGCCGGTAGTGGAGTGGTTAGCGTCTCCGCCTGGCGTTCTCGGTGACCCAAGTTTGATCCCCGAAGAAAACCAAAACCTTTCAGCACCGTGGAGTGGCCTAAGAACACCCACATGCTGCCCATCAACTCTACCTTGGACTGTGAGTGCCTGGGAGGACACAGGGGGGCGGCATGAGCCTCTAATCACAGGCGTCACTATAACAATCCTGCCTGCGCCACCACGGGCGAGGACCAACCATTACAGCCCTCAAGTGTGCCTCCAGAGCCTACCATCACAGCCCTCAAGTGTGCCTCCAGAGCCTACCATCACAGCCCTCAAGTGTGCCTCCAGAGCCTACCATCACAGCCCTCAAGTGTGCCTCCAGAGCCTACCATCACAGCCCTCAAGTGTGCCTCCAGAGCCTACCATCACAGCCCTGGGTCACCACTGCCTACAGGCGCTATAGGCACAAATGTAAAAAAAAGTAAAAAAATAAATAAACACTACTAGGTAAACACAACTACCGTAGATAACAGTAAAGTCGCCACCTGCAGTAATGTCGCCAGGTGCCAAATATTAGGAATGATAGCCTCACTACTGCTGTGTCTGTGCCACTGAAGATGATACACAGTAGTTTATATCATGACTGTATAATCTACCCTGTTTCAGCGTTGTTTTATGCTTTGTAGCTGCAAGTATAACTGTTGCGCATTTTGCTTCTCACGTTTTTCTTGGCGCGATGACAGACAGTAAACAGTAGCCTTTCGGGCGGCAGGACACAGACTTGCCAGATCTTTCAAACTTGAATATAATTTGTTTTCACGTTGGCAGAGGAATTTTTATATATCCAAGCATCTTCCGCAGCTAATATATATAGAGACTTGTTTTACTTTACCTCTAATTTCCCTGAATTCCCCAGAGTGGCGACTCAACTGTTGGGTTAAAATACTAGCTGGCGACTTTACTGTAGTAGGTATAGTGAGGTCGCCACTCGGTTTTATTTTAGTAATTTGTTCATTTATAGCCCTACTATGACACAGATGAAGACACAAAATGACACAGACTCTCCAGATAGCCCCTTCTAACTGTCCTGAAATCATGCATGTACAAATGTAACTATTAACGCCACCACACGGCTGTACATAACAAAGAAACCTTGAACTGGCGACTTCACTGTTATCTACGGTAGGTAAACACTACTAGGTAAACACAACTAGGTAAACACACACACAGACATCACCTTCCATATACTATTTTCCTCCGAGACTGGATGGCATTAAGACAGCAGCGCTTGACAGGGTGCTTGACAGAGTGCTTGACAGGGTGCTTGACAGGGTAGCCAGGGAGGAGTGTAGGGCGGTGTGGGCAGGGCGGGGCAGACAGCGGTAGACGGCCAGGCCCAATAGTCCGTACATGGAGTAGCGAAGGGTGAATTTGAGAGCACGGTTGGTCAGAGTGGGCGGCGGGATTCTGTGTGTGTGGGAGATAGGGTGTTAGGGTGTGTGTGTGGGTGTGTGGGTGTGTGTGTGTGTGTGTGTGTGTGTGTGTGTGTGTGTGTGTGTGTGTGTGTGTGTGTGTGTGTGTGTGTTTTTCTGTTTATCTATCTATCTATTTGTCTGTCTGTCTGTCTGTCTGTTGTGTTTGTTTTTCTGTCTGTCTGTCTATCTATGTCTGTATATCTATCTGTCTGTGTTTGTCTGTTGTCTGTCTATCAAACACACTCTCTCTCTCTCTCTCTCTCTCTCTCTCTCTCTCTCTCTCTCTCTCTCTCTCTCTCTCTCTCTCTCTCTATCAAACTCTCTCTCTCTCTCACTCTGTCTCTATCGTTTGTCTCTCTCTCTCTATCAAACACTCTCTCTCACTGTCTATCACTCATTATCTCTCTCTCTCTCTCTCTCTCTCTCTCTCTGTCTCTATCAAACTCTTCTCTCTCTCACTCTGTCTCTATCTGTTTGTCTCTCTCTCTCTATCAAACACTCTCTCTCACTGTCTATCACTCATTATCTCTCTCTCTCTCTCTCTCTCTCTCTCTCTCTCTCTCTGTCTCTCTATCAAACTCTCTCTCTCTCTCACTCTGTCTCTATCTGTTTGTCTCTCTCTCTCTATCAAACACTCTCTCTCATTGTCTATAACTCATTATCTCTCTCTCTCTCTGCTCTCTGTCTCTTATCAAACTCTCTCCTCTCTCACCTGTCTCTATCTGTTTGTCTCTCTCTCTCTATCAAACACTCTCTCTCACTGTCTATCACTCATTATCTCTCTCTCTCTCTCTCTCTCTCTCTCTCTGTCTCTCTATCAACTCTCTCTCTCTCCACTCTGTCTCTATCTGTTTGTCTCTCTCTCTCTATCAAACACTCTCTCTCACTGTCTATCACTCATTATCTCTCTCTCTCTCTCTCTCTCTCTCTCTCTCTGTCTCTATCAACCTCTCTCTCTCACTCTGTCTCTATCTGTTTGTCTCTCTCTCTTATCAAAACACTCTTCTCACTGTCTATCACTCATTATCTCTCTCTCTCTCTCTCTGTCTCTCTATCAAACTCTCTCTCTCTCTCACTCTGTCTCTATCTGTTTGTCTCTCTCTCTCTATCAAACACTCTCTCTCACTGTCTATCACTCATTATCTCTCTCTCTCTCTCTCTCTCTCTCTCTCTCTCTCTCTGTCTCTATCAAACTCTCTCTCTCTCCACTCTGTCTCTATCTGTTTGTCTCTCTCTCTCTATCAAACACTCTCTCTCACTGTCTATCACTCATTATCTCTCTCTCTCTCTCTCTCTCTCTCTCTCCTGTCTCTCTATCAAACTCTCTCTCTCTCTCACTCTGTCTCTATCTGTTTGTCTCTCTCTCTCTATCAAACACTCTCTCTCACTGTCTATCACTCATTATCTCTCTCTCTCTCTCTCTCTCTCTCTCTCTGTCTCTATCAAACTCTCTCTCTCTCTCACTCTGTCTCTATCTGTTTGTCTCTCTCTCTCTATCAAACACTCTCTCTCACTGTCTATCACTCATTATCTCTCTCTCTCTCTCTCTCTCTCTCTCTGTCTCTATCAAACTCTCTCTCTCTCTCTCTCTCTCTGTCTCTATCAAACTCATTATCTCTCTCTTTCTGTCTATCAAATTCACTCTCTCTCTCTCTCTCTCTCTCTCTGTCTCTATCAAAAACTCTCTCACTGCCTACCAAACACTCTCTCTCTCTCTGTCTCTATCAAACACTCTCTCTCACTCTGTCTATCAAACACACTCTCTCTCTCTCTCTCTCTCTCCCTCACCTCATGATGGGGGCAATGTCAGCGTCCGTCACGGTACCCCACAGCTGCACAATGCCCGGCACGTGCCCTATGCCCACCACGCCCACCACTACCCTGGGCGAGTGTCCTGGGGGGGGGGAGGAGGAAGAAGAGGAGGAGGAGGAGGAGGAGGAGGAGGAGGAGGAGGAGGAGGAGGAGGAGGAGGAGGAGGAGGAGGAGGAGGAGGAGGAGGAGGAGGATGGGGAAGGAGAGGACAGGGGGAGAGGAGGAGGAGGAGGAGGAGGAGGAGGGAGGAACAGGGGATAGGAGAGGAGGAACAGGGGAGGAGGAGGAGGAGGAGAAGAGAGGAGGAGGAGGAGGAGGAGGAGGAGGAGGAGGAGGAGGAGGAGGAGGAGGAGGAGGAGGAGGAGGAGGAGGAGGAGGGGAAGGAGGACGATAGGGAAGGAGAGGACAGGGGTAGGAGAGGGGGAACAGGAGGAGGAGGAGGAGGAGGAGGAGGAGGAGGAGAGAAGAGGGGAGGAGGACAGGGAGGAGAGAGGAAGGGAGAGGAGAAGAGAGGAGAGGAGAGGAGAGGAAGAGGAGGAGGAGGAGGAGAGGAGGAGGAGGAGGAGGAGGAGGAGGAGGAGGAGGAGGAGGAGAGAAAATCAGATATCATGAAAATTAAACAGAAATAAAGCAAAATCTAGCCAAGTCATCAAGTCACTACAATATAATCAAAGCAAATCAAGCAAAATATAATAGTAGAGTAGTATAAGTATAGTAGTATATTAGACCATAAGAAAGTAAGGAAGCTACAAGAGGCCGTGAGACCTACACGTGGTAGTTCCTGTCACCTAACACTACCTACATCCACCTTTCATCCCCATCCATAACACTGTCCAGCCTCCTTTTAAAGCTCCCTAATGACTACTACTACATCCACCACTACTACTACTACTACTACTACTACTACTACATCCATAACACTGTCCAGCCTCCTTTTAAAGCTCCCTAATGACTACTACTACATCCACCACTACTACTACTACTACTACTACTACTACTACATCCATAACACTGTCCAGCCTCCTTTTAAAGCTCCCTAATGACTACTACTACATCCCTACATCCACTACTACTACTACTACAACTACTACTACTACTACTACATCCATAACACTGTCCAGCCTCCTTTTAAAGCTCCCTAATGACTACTACTACATCCCTACATCCACTACTACTACTACAACTACTACTACTACTACTACTACATCCATAACACTGTCCAGCCTCCTTTTAAAGCTCCCTAATGACTCCGCACTAACTACCTGTCTACTGAGTCCATGCCAATCATTCACCACCCTATTTGTGAACCAGTTTCTCCCTATTTCCTTTCTAAATCTACGCTTTTCCTGCTTGAATCCGTGACTTCTTGTTCTACCCTGGTTAATAGCCGTAAGAACTTTTCCTACACCGCCTATATTGCCTATATTGTATCTCCAGTATAAGTAGTATATAGAGTATAGTTTAATGCATATTAGCCACAGCATTAGCCACTAGCCAGACACTAGCCACAAAGCTTCGGCCCACCAAACACAGACTCTCCAGATAGCCCCTTCTAACTTTCCTGAAATCATGGATGTAGAAATGTATGTATTAACGCCAACCCATTCACATCACCCCCAACCCATTCACTCACCCATTATCCATCACCACACACCCATTCACTCACCCATTATCCATCACCCCCCACCCATTCACTCACCCATTACCCATCACCACACACCCATTCACTCACCCATTACCCACCACCCCCCACCCATTACCCATCACCACACACCCATTACCCATCACCCCCCACCCATTCACTCACCCATCACCCCCCACCCATTCACTCACCATTACCCATCACCCCCCACCCATTCACTCACCCATTATCCATCACCACACACCCATTCACTCACCCATTATCCATCACCACACACCCATTACCCATCACCACACACCCATTACCCATCACCACACACCCATTCACTCACCCATTACCCCCCACCCCCCACCCATTCACTCACCATTACCCATCACACCCCACCCATTCACTCACCCATTACCCATCACCTCCCATCTATTCCCTCACCCATTACCTTCCCAACCCCCCACCCATTCACTCACCCATTATCCATCACCCCCGACCCATTCACTCACTCATTACCCATCACCCCCCACCCATTATCCATCACCCCCCACCCATTACCCATCACCACACACCCATTCACTCACCCATTACCCATCACCACACACCCATTCACTCACCCATTATCCATCACCACACACCCATTACCCATCACCCCCCACCTATTCCCTCACCCATTACCCATCACACACACCCATTACCCATCACCCCCACCCATTACCATCACCACACACCATTAACCCATCACCCCCCACCCATTACCCATCACCACACACCCATTACCCATCACCCCCACCCATTACCCATCACCACAACCCATTACCCATCACCCCACACCATTACCCATCACCCCCACCCCATTACCCATCACCACACACCCATTACCATCACCCCCACCTATTCCCTCACCCATCACCCCACCCATTACCCATCACCACACACCCATTCACTCACCCATTACCATCACCCCCCACCTATTCCCTCACCCATCACCCCCACCCATTACCCATCACCACACACCCATTCACTCACCATTACCCATCACCCCCCACCTATTCCCTCCCATCACCCCCCACCCATTACCCCTCACCACACACCCATTACCCATCACCACACACCCATTACCCATCACCCCCCACCTATTCCCTCACCCATCACCCCCCACCCATTACCATCACCACACACCCATTCACTCATCCATTACCCATCACCCCCACCTATTCCCTCCCCATCACCCCCCACCACCCACACCCACACCCACACACCCACTCACCAGTAGGGCTATGAGGGTTAGGCAAGGGTCTGGCAGCAACCTGAAGGGAGCGACACAGGTAGATGTCCCGCTCCTTGACGAAGACCTCGCTGATGGCCGGAAACTGTCCCGTCATCTCCGCCAACATCTCCAGTATGAAGTCCTGCTGTTTACACTTCTCTACCTCCTCCTTGCTGTGTGGGGAGATAGTAGTAGTAGTGGTGGTGGTAGTAGTAGTAGTAGTATAGGCACAAATGTAAAAAAGAAAAAAGAATAAAAAGAAAACCATTACGCTGAAACAGGGTAGATTATACAGTCATTACGAGTCCTCACTGGATACGGGATTTTTCTCACTTAAGTGGCTGACCCGACCCGACCGACCGTCACGCTTTTCAGGAGCTTATATCTTTGTAATCCCACTTCCGATTGACAAGCGGTCTTGGCCATCTGATAGCCCCATTCAATCCCTATTTGTGCTTGACAGGTTTTGTCTCACGTGAGGGGTCAGCTTGGCGCGTGCCGCGCGAGGGGTGTCAGACAACGTTATCTTGCTATAGCTGAGAAACGGCTGTACCGACTAAGTTGAAATTTGGTGTGTGGTTTGAGACCCCACACCTCGCAATGTCACACAGGTCAAACTCCGGGTCTCTACGCTTGCGGCGGGTTTCTACGGGCTCACTCGTCCTTCGCCGATTAAGGCATCTTACTGGTGATATAAACTACTGTGTATCATCTTCAGTGGCACAGACACAGCAGTAGTGAGGCTATCATTCATAATATATGGCAACTGGCGACATTAGGGCAGGTGGCGACTATACTGTTATCTACGGTAGTGTTTGCCCATACTCCCCCCTCTCCCCAAAACTACTACTACTACAGGTTGAAGTTCCCAAACTCGGCAACACACAAAACTCGGCTATGGTTCCGGACTTTCCAAAACACGGCAGAACACCCAAAACCCTGGGCGTAGTTGCCGGGTCAGCCGCTGGGTGCCACCACACTAGGCCGCTGGGTGCCACCACACTAGGCCGCTGGGTTTCTCCCGCCGATTTGTTTGTTGTTATTGTTCAGTGGTGTTGTGACTGTAGAGTTGTGTACACTGTTATTTTGTGTACTTCTACAGGTCTGTTATGGGTATTATGGCTCCCAAACGTCCAGGAACACCTACTGGGGCAAGGGAAAAGAAAAGGAAGAACAATGTGTTAACCATTTCTGAGAAAATTGACCTTTTGAAGAAGTTTTTTCCCCTTAATAGATCTACGTTCTAAAAGTCGGAAAATTCCGTTACTCGGCTCGGCGCTGGTCCCGAGGTTGCCGAGTTTGGGAACTTCAACCTGTACTACTACTACTACTACTACTACCACCACTACTACCATCACCACTAACACCACCACCACTACCACTAACACCACCACCACCACCACCACTACTACCACCACCACTACTACTACCACCACTACCACACACCTGATTGGTTCCTTGGAGGTCAGTATATGCCAAGTCAGCTTAATCTTGTGCCACAGTGATAGGGAGGCCAGCGCTCGAGATAGTGTGACCTGGATCGGCCGGTCTCCCAGCTGGATCAGGCAGCCGGGCGCGGATCTCCTGGCCTGGCGGATCACAGGTGGATTAATGTGGATGGTTGAGGTGGATTGAATTGATGATGACCTATTGATGAAAATTGATGACCTATTGATAAAAATTGATGACCTATTGATGAAAATTGATGACCTATTGATGAAAATTGATGACC
>JACEEZ010015029.1:105000-107500 GCA_016584305.1 Chionoecetes opilio
GAGAGAAAAAAAAAAGTCAATATTGAACATATGAAGAAAAAAAAAAAAATAACATGAGAGAGAGAGAGAGAGAGAGAGAGAGAGAGAGAGAGAGAGAGAGAGAGAGAGAGAGAGAAGAGAGAGAGAATAAAATGACAAAAAAACAAATCGTAGTCTACAAGTTATAGATAAAAACAAGATTCAAATAAACCAAAAAAAAACCGTGTGTGTGTGTGTGTGTGTGTGTGTGTGTGGTAACTTTTAAAAACGTTGCATGAGTAGATGTTACATAAAAAAAAACCTGGTAAAGAGTAAAAGATTATCTCTCTCTCTCTCTCTCTATTTTTTTTTTTTTTTCATGTTCAATATTGACCTTTTTTTTTTCTCTCTCTCTCTCTCTCTCTCTCTCTCATTTTATATTGACTATTTTGTAATTTTTTTTTTTTTTGTAATTAGTTTCATATTTGTTCATTATTGACTCACTCCTCTCTCTCTCTCTCTTTTTTTCTCTCTCTCTCTCTCTCTCTCTCTCTCTCTAATGTGAGCAAATAAAGCAAACATTACAGTGTCTTCATAACAAGGCAGAGGACGGGCAATTAAAGGTCTACTCACAAACTTGCGACGCCCCACTTTCCAAAAAAAAAAAAAGGTCCGTACTTTCCAAAAAAAAAAAAAAAAGGTCCGTACTTAAAAAAAAAAAAAAGGTCCGTTTCTTTCCAAAAACAAAAAGTCCGTACTTTCCTAATAAAAAAAAAAAGGTCCGTACTTTCCCAAAAGAAAAAAAAGGTCCGTATTTTCCAAAAAAAAAAAAAAAAAGGTCCGTACTTAAAAAAAAAAAAAAAAAAGGTCCGTACTTTCCAAAAAAAAAAAAGGTCCGTACTTCCCCCCCCCCAAAAAAAAGGTCCGTACTTTCAAAAAAAAAAAAAAAAAGGTCCGTACTTTCCAAAAAAAAAAAAGTTCTGACTTTCCTAAAAAAAAAAAAAAGGTCCGTACTTTCCAAAAAAAAAAAAGGTCCGTACTTTCCAAAAAAAAAAAAAAAGGTCCGTACTTTCCCCCCCCCAAAAAAAAGGTCCGTACTTTCCAAAAAAAAAAAAGGTCCGTACTTTCCAAAAAAAAAAAAAAAAGGTCCTTACTTTCCAAAAAAAAAAAAACTGGTCCGTACTTTCCCCCCCCCAAAAAAAAGGTCCGTACTTAAAAAAAAAAAAAAAAGGTCTGTACTTTCCCAAAAAAAAAAAGGTCCGTACTTTCCAAAAAAAAAAAAGGTCCGTACTATAAAAAAAAAAAAAAAAAAAGGTCCGTACTTTCCCCCCCCCCAAAAAAAAAGGTCCGTACTTTCCCCCCCAAAAAAAAGGTCCGTACTTTCCAAAAAAATAAAAAAAGTCCGTACTTTCCAAAAAAAAAAAAAAAGGTCCGTACTTTCAAAAAAAAAAAAAAAAAAAAGGTCCGTACTTTCCAAAAAAAAAAAAAAAAAAGGTCCGTACTTTCCAAAAAAAAATAAAAAAGGTCCGTACTTTCCAAAAAAAAAAAAAAAAAAAGGTCCGTACTTTCCCCCCCCCAAAAAAATGGTCCGTACTTTCAAAAAAAAAAAAAAAGGTCTGTACTTTCCAGAAAAAAAAAAAGTCCGTACTTTCCAAAAAAAAAAAAAAAAAAAGTCCGTACTTTCCAAAAAAAAAAAAAAAAGGTCCGTACTTTCCAAAAAAAAAAAAAAAGGTCTGTACTTTCCAAAAAAAAAAAAAAGGTCCATAGATATTGAATGCAAGGAGTGAATTTGAGCCTGAAAAACAGCTAGAATGCCTATTTTAACAGCTTCCAAGGCGTGGACCCGGGCCTATCAAGCAGCCTGGCAATCAATCTCCACAGCCTACGCCAGTCATTCCAACTCCTACTTAAAAAAAAAATGAAAGCTCTGAATGCATTAAAGAAACACACTATAGGCTATTTTTGTTATTAGGTTCAAAATGCAGTCAGGAATCCACGCCCCCTGCCTGCCCTTCTATGCTACGGGGCAGCTGATTGGTGCATTCCTCGTATCATCACTACCCATCACAATATCTTCACTACTTCATCACCACCCATCACAATATCTTCACTACTTAATCACTACCCATCACAATATCTTCACTACTTAATCACTACCCATCACAATATCTTCACTATTTAACAGCGGCGTGACCACTGGACAGCAATCTTCACTACAGAGGGTGTTTTGATTTTGTCACCCTCTGTAGTGAAGATTGCTGTCCAGTGGTCACGCCGCTGTTAAGTAGTGAAGATATTGTGATGGGTAGTGATTAAGTAGTAGTGAAGATATTGTGATGGGTAGTTATTAAGTAGTGAAGATATTGTGATGGGTAGTGATTAAGTAGTGAAGATATTGTGATGGGTAGTGATTAAGTAGTGAAGATATTGTGATGGGTAGTGATTAAGTAGTGAAGATATTGTGATGGGTAGTGATGATACGAGGAATGCACCAATCAGCTGCCCCGTAGCATAGAAGGGCAGGCAGGGGGCGTGGCTTCCT
>JACEEZ010015029.1:112500-125000 GCA_016584305.1 Chionoecetes opilio
ACAGACACAGCAGTAGTGAGGCTATCATTCCTAATATTGGCGCCTGGCGACATTATTGCAGGTGGCGACTTTACTGTTATCTACGGTAGTACAGTAGTGAGGCTATCATTGTACGGTTAGGTTTGTGGAAATGTCGCCGATTAGAATTCTCGCCGAAACACCAACCAAGAACTCTCGCCGACAGTGGAACGTAGTACATGAGAACATAAGGAAGCTACAAGAGGCCGTGAGACCTACACCTTACCATTAACACACACACACACAGTCACACACACACACAGTCACAATCAGTCACACACACACACACACAGTCACACACACACACACAGTCACACACACACAGTCACACACACACACACATCAGTCACACACACACACACAGTCACACACACACACACATACACAGTCACACACACACACAGTCACACACACACACGTAACATAACATAACATCCCAAAACACGTGAAAAATCCCCAACATATTGTCTCATTTAAGCCATCATGACACACCTGGCTGGCTATTAATCAGTGTACAGGTGTGGTTTGTCTCTTTCTCTATCTCCACGTACCTGTAAATGAGGTCAATCAGCTGTAAATGAGTGGTAAATGAGGGTGATTGAAGAGATCACTGTATCAGCTGGCACTTTGTTGTTATTTCTATACACTGTTGCCAGATCTTTACTAAAAATTTCCTTGTTATCTTTTTTACACACACACACACACACACACACACATAAGGAAGCTATAAGAGGCTGGGAGACCTACACGTGGTAGTTCCTGTTACTTAACACTACCTACATCCACCTTTCATCCCCATCCATGAATTTAAATAGCACCATTAGAACAAGCACCTATTGTAGGCCAAGAAAAAATAGTTGGTGTCTCTGAAAACGACCGTGACGCCCTGTCGGACATACTAATTACATTGTTTATATATAGAAGAAAGAAAAAGAAAGAAACTAATAAGATAGAATAAGAGAAGACAACTAATTAAAGACCCAGACAGCAAGAAGAAACACGTCAGGGAGTGCCGTTGAAAAAGGCCTGACTCCCGACCCACAACTGAACTGAATTGAACTGAAAGGCCTGACTCCCGACCCACAACTGAACTGAACTGAACTGAAAGGCCTGACTCCCGACCCACAATTGAACTGAACTGAACTGAAAGGCCTGACTCCCGACCCACAACTGAACTGAACTGAACTGAAAGGCCTGACTCCCGACCCACAACTGAACTGAACTGAACTGAAAGGCCTGACTCCCGACCCACAACTGAACTGAACTGAACTGAACTATATATGCGGCCGTTCCCTATGTACCCGAGTGACGTGGGAAGTGGAGTTCCGCAGGGGTCAGTGCTGGGACCTCTGTTGTTCCTGATCATGATCGGGGCCATTGACAGGGGACTCCGGCACTCCCAGGCTACCTCTTTTGCCGACGACACAAGGGTAAAGAGGGGAATAGCAACAGAAGAGGACGTGGCCCGGTTGCAGGATGACTTAAATCACCTCCTAGACTGGGCTGATACCAACAACATGTCAATGAACAGCGACAAATTTGAATTAATGAAGTACGGCCCTCTACATAACATCAAGGGAGACACCACCTACCAGGCCCACCAGCAAACCATCACCCCAGCACACCACGTGCGTGACTTGGGTATCACCATGAGTGCTGATAGTACCTTCTCACAGCACATAATCAACATATCAAACACTGCCAAGAAATTGACCGGGTGGATCCTCAGGACCTTTCACACCAGGGAGAGGACCTGCATGTTAACACTATGGAAGGCCCTCGTCCTCCCCAGACTGGAGTATTGCTGCCAGCTCTGGTCGCCTTACAAGACAGGGGACATTGTAAAATTGGAAGCTCTACAGAGGTCCTTCACCAGTAAAATCTGGGACTCCCAGCATATGGATTACTGGGAGCGTCTACGCCACCTTAGACTGTACTCCCTGCAGAGAAGACGTGAGAGGTACCTAGTAATCTATGTGTGGAAGACCCTAGAGACACTGGTACCTGACGTAGGCCTGCAAGTAAACCATCATCCAAGGAAAGGTCGACTGTGCTACATCAGGAGAACACAAGCCACCACCCAAAGAGTAGCAACAGTACTACATAACTCATTGACAAGAAATGGGGCTCGTTTGTTCCATGCTGTGCCCAAGGCCATCAGGGAGCTGACTGGAGTATCCACTGACTCCTTCAAGCATCAGCTGGACCAAATGGTTGGCATCAGTGCCTGACGAGCCCCCACCACCAGGCTACCCCAGCACCGGAAGCAACTCTTTGGCGTGCCACTACACCACCAGAGAAGCGGAGCTGCCTGGCCACAGCGGAGGCCATCCTTACCTGCGCCCTCAGAGGACAAATTCTACTAAGTAAACTAAGTAAGTAAACATAGTTTTTGAGTTAGGGGTGTTGTAAAAGTTCCCTAGATCTAAGGAATATTAATTGGCTTTCTTGTGAGTCCAGAGACGTGTGAACCTGACGATCCTCACAGACTTTCCTATCCTTTCTCTCATATTATCTAGTTAGTGTTAAATGAGCGGACTGGACGCAAGTGCAGTAGAAGAACCCTCCCTTCAAAGGCCCCGGGGAGATGCAAGACCTTACTGGCTGCCAGTCTGGCTCATGAAGGGCCCAAAATCTTCAACAGCCTCCACAAAAATGTGAGAAACATCACAGGGTGCTCCGTCAACACCTTTAAATATGGACTGGACAAGATACTACGGACAGTGCCGGATGAACCTCCAGTACCGGGATACACTGCCCAGTGTAGGACCTCCAACACCATACCGGACCAGGTGGCCCTGTTAGACAGGGACGCCAGGACTGGCAGCAGCGGTGGACCACCACGACTGTGAGGCTTTGCCTCTTAACAACACCAAGTAAACCAAGTAAGTAAGTAAGTAAGTGTAGTGTAGTTAAAGCAAATAGGCTTGTAAGGACCTATTGGTCTGTTGCTGTTTGTGTTTCCTTTGTAATCCTTTGTAATGATGACCGAAGTGTTGAGAACCCCCCCAATCCCCCGCTAGGAGGTTAGGTTTGTTTAGGTTAGGTTAGGTTAGGTTAGATTTGGTTAGGTTAGGATAGATTTGGTTAGGTTAGGGTAGGTTAGGTTAGATTTGGTTAGATTAGGGTAGATTTGGTTAAGTTAGCTTAGGTTAGATTTGGTTTAGGTTATCGGTGGGTCAAGCCCCCCGCTAGGTTAGGTTAATTTTGGTTAGGCAAATTTCTCTAGATATAAGGAAATTACCCTAGATCTAGGGAATTTTACCCCCCTACACAACTCTTTAATGACGTGTTTCTGACGCATAATTTGTTCCCCACCCGAAAACCCCGCATTCCCACAGGTCCCCAAGCCTGTGTTGGGGAAGGGGGAGAGTCTGGGCAAGCACTAGAAATTTACCGTGTCAAGACCAAGGGCTGACTTAGGGGAGATGAGAAGCTTTTTCTTGTTCTGTTCCCCCTGGTGCAGGAATTGGTCCCTCTCATGTGAGGACAGGGCTGGTGTCCTGGTTGCCGGTCAGAACGTCCACGGGTCAAAACGTCCACTGTACAAAACGCCCACGGGGTCTACCATAACGCCCACGGGTGAGAACGTCCATTCATATCCTTCTAACCTAAACTAAACTAAACTAACCTAACCTAACCTAACCTAACTAAACTAAACTAAACTAAACTAAACTAAACTAAACTAAACTAAACTAAACTAAACTAAACTAACCTAACCTAACCTAACCTAACCTAACCTAAACTAAACTAAACTAAACTAAACTAAACTAAACTAAACTAAACTAAACTAAACTAAACTAAACTAAACTAACCTAACCTAACCTAACCTAAACAAACCAAACCAAACCAAACCAAACCAAACCTAACCTAACCTAACCTAACCTAACCTAACCTAACCTAAACTAAACTAACCTAACCCTGTGAACATTATGACACGTGGACGTTATGGCATTCTGAACCATAGACGTTTTGACCCGTGGACGTTCTGACTGGCTACCGGTGTCCTACACGAGATGATTAGGGAGCCACAGAGAAGGAGGCGGTGGCAGCCTTGACAAGGGAGGGGGAAGAAAGGTGTCGGCCCTGCAGGGTGTAGCAGTGTTAGGGCAGTGTGTCTATATCTGAGTTGTGACTGTCACCACTGTTGCAGGTGCTGAGAACATCCTCGAGGGTTCCCGCAGGACTGGCTGCCGAGTGTTCTGGCGCTAGTATTGCTGCGGTGGAGGCTGTGGGGCCGGGCAGCAGCATGAGTGGCCGGGAGCAGCAGGATCAGTCTGCCTCAGGGGTGGGGAGGCACAGGTGTGATGGCAAGAATCACCTGGAGGCAGGCAGCTCAGGCCACAAACCAGAGAACAAATTGGAGTGCCAACAGTGTGGTCTGTCATTCAGATGCAAGAGTGAGCTCGATAGACACACCCTGACACACAGTGGTGTTAGAAAATATAAATGTCTAGAGTGTGGGAAAAGATTTACTGATAAGAGTAACCTCACCAGACACACCTTGACACACAGTGGTGTTAGAAAATATAAATGTCTAGAGTGTGGGAAAAGATTTACTAGAAAACTTCACCTCACCACACACACCCTGAGACACAGTGGTGTTAGAAATTATGAATGTTTAGAGTGTGGGAAAAGATTTACTGAAAAGGGTAACCTCACCGCACACACCCTGACACACAGTGGTGTTCAGAATTATGAATGTTTAGAGTGTGGGAAAGGATTTACTACAAAGAGTAACGTCACCAGACACACCCTGATACACAGTGGTGTTCAGAATTATGAATGTTTAGAGTGTGGGAAAAGATTTACTGATAAGAGTAACCTCACCACACACACCCTGATACACAGTGGTGTTAAGAACTATGAATGTCTAGAGTGTGGGAAAAGATTCACTACCAGCTCTGGTCTCAATGTACACACCCTGAGACACACTGGCTATAGAAAATTCAGGTGTGATATTTGTAGCAAGTGTTTCTTTATAAAGAGTGAAATTGCCAGGCACATGAAGATCCACTTTTGAGATGGTGCGTTGTGTGGACAAGTGTGGTTGTACCCGTGCCTGTGGGAGTGTGTCCTGTGTGGCAATGGGTGGTGGTGGGCAGTGTGGTGTGTGGTTGTACCCGTGCCTGTGGGAGTGTGTCCTGTGTGGCAATGGGTGGTGGTGGGCAGTGTGTTGTGTGGACAAGTGTGGTTGTACCCGTGCCTGTGGGAGTGTGTCCTGTGTGGCAATGGGTGGTGGTGGTAGGCAGTGTGCCACATATATCTAGCTAGTTGTAACATACAGGAAAAGAACTAAGCTCGTACTGTCCCGTCTCCAAAACTACAATTACCCAGCTTGGCTTTGATAAGGCTTTCCTCGTATGACAAATCTCACAAGCTTGGGACCATCTTCGCTGCCGCCCTCTGTGTTCTTTCAGTCTAGGCGGTGACCAAACCACTGCCGCGTATTCCAACCTCGGTCGCATCATTGACACAATCAGCTTTTCCATCGTCTCCTCGTCCGAATAAGCAACCGTCACTCTTATATTCCTCAAGAGGTTACATGAGGGTGATGTGATTGCTATGCCTCTCGGGTGTCAGGCTGCTAGTACAGTCAAACCTCTCATATTGGGACTAATTGGGCCAAGGAGTGGTCCGAGTAATGCAAGGATCCGAATAATGGGGGGTTATATATGGGGGGGGGATGTAAAAAAAAAGAAAATAAAAAAATTCGGTGTTAGCAAAGAAATTTCGACCCTAAAAAAAAAAAAAAAAAAAAAAAAAAATTGGTGTATAAGTATATAGAGCTAGGAAATTTTGAGCAATGAGAAAAAAAAAAAAAAAGGAGGGGTCTGAATAATGTCAAAGTCCGAATAATGAGTGTCCGAATACATGAGAGGTTTGACTATTTACACTTAGTTATATAGTCATTAGTCCTCATACCTGCAAAACATCTTTACAAAGGTGTATTTGAATTTTGAGAATACACGAAGTTTTTTTTTTTTTTTAAATGATCAGTGAACCCTCGCTTTTATGGACCTCAATATACCGTAAGATATCTGCCAGATGCTCACTGTCACTTTCCTGGTCATCGTGCTGGCTATTGTAGGCGAGCTGTATACTGAGTGAGTGTTTGACCTACCGTATTTTACAGCTTATAAGACGCACTTTGTCCCCTAAACAATAGCCTGAAACACACTCCTGCGTCTTCCAAGAGGAGTGTTGTAGCCTTGTAGGAGGGTAGCTTAGGTAGCCATTCAGTGCAGCCTCTTGTAGGATGTAACCTCAGTACTCACCTGTTACAAGTATTTAGAACACCATAAGACATTCAAATCAACTACCGTATTTTACAGCTTATAAGACGCTGCATCTTGGAAGACACCCTGATTTTGGTAAGAAATTTCAAATAAAACAATAAACAGACCACCAAAACTATACTGTCCGCTATACAGTCATGGTCACACAGGAACACTCACTACTCAGTATCTTCATTCACCACTGCCCATCAGACATTTCTATTTTCTAGCTTGTATGCGATAGTACAAGTAAAGCGTCATGATGGCTGCCTGAACATGTGCACGTAGGAAGGACTGCGGGAGTGAAACAAAGGCGACCGCGGCGGTGTGCAGCTGCGTGCCTGCCTGGCGTGCCGATCAGCTGAGTCTGACAGCTGCGTGCCTGCCTGGCGTGCCCATCAGCCGAGTCTGACAGCTGCGTGCCTGCCTGGCGTGCCGATCAGCTGAGTCTGACAGCTGCGTGCCTGCCTGGCGTGCCGATCAGCTGAGTCTGACAGCTGCGTGCCTGCCTGGCGTGCCGATCAGCTGAGTCTGACAGCTGCGTGCCTGCCTGGTGTGCCGATCAGCTGAGTCTGACAGCTGCGTGCCTGCCTGGCATGCCGATCAGCTGAGTCTGACAGCTGCGTCCCTGCCTGGCGTGCCGATCAGCTGAGTCTGACAGCTGCGTGCCTGCCTGGCGTGCCGATCAGCTGAGTCTGACAGCTGCGTGCCTGCCTGGCGTGCCGATCAGCTGAGTCTGACAGCTGCGTGCCTGCCTGGCGTGCCGATCAGCTGAGTCTGACAGCTGCGTGCCTGCCTGGCGTGCCGATCAGCTGAGTCTGACAGCTGCGTGCCTGCCTGGCGTGCCGATCAGCTGAGTCTGACAGCTGCGTGCCTGCCTGGCGTGCCGATCAGCTGAGTCTGACAGCTGTGTGCCTGCCTGGCGTGCCCATCAGCTGAGTCTGACAGCTGCGTGCCTGCCTGGCGTGCCGATCAGCTGAGTCTGACAGCTGCGTGCCTGCCTGGCGTGCCGATCAGCTGAGTCTGACAGCTGCATGCCTGCCTGGCGTGCCGATCAGCTGAGTCTGAACAGCTGCGTGCCTGCCTGGCGTGCCGATCAGCTGAGTCTGACAGCTGCGTGCCTGCCTGGCGTGCCGATCAGCTGAGTCTGACAGCTGCGTGCCTGCCTGGCGTGCCGATCAGCTGAGTCTGACAGCTGCGTGCCTGCCTGGCGTGCCGATCAGCTGAGTCTGACAGCTGCGTGCCTGCCTGGCGTGCCGATCAGCTGAGTCTGACAGCTGCGTGCCTGCCTGGCGTGCCGATCAGCTGAGTCTGACAGCTGCGTGCCTGCCTGGCATGCCGATCAGCTGAGTCTGACAGCTGTGTGCCTGCCTGGCGTGCCGATCAGCTGAGTCTGACAGCTGCGTGCCTGCCTGGCGTGCCGATCAGCTGAGTCTGACAGCTGCGTGCCTGCCTGGCGTGCGATCAGCTGAGTCTGACAGCTGCGTGCCTGCCTGGCGTGCCGATCAGCTGAGTCTGACAGCTGTGTGCCTGCCTGGCGTGCCGATCAGCTGAGTCTGACAGCTGCGTGCCTGCCTGGCGTGCCGATCAGCTGAGTCTGACAGCTGCGTGCCTGCCTGGCGTGCCGATCAGCTGAGTCTGACAGCTGCATGCCTGCCTGGCGTGCCGATCAGCTGAGTCTGACAGCTGCATGCCTGCCTGGCGTGCCGATCAGCTGAGTCTGACAGCTGCGTGCCTGCCTGGCGTGCCGATCAGCTGAGTCTGACAGCTGCGTGCCTGCCTGGCGTGCCGATCAGCTGAGTCTGACAGCTGCGTGCCTGCCTGGCGTGCCGATCAGCTGAGTCTGACAGCTGCGTGCCTGCCTGGCGTGCCGATCAGCTGAGTCTGACAGCTGCGTGCCTGCCTGGCGTGCCGATCAGCTGAGTCTGACAGCTGCGTGCCTGCCTGGCGTGCCGATCAGCTGAGTCTGACAGCTGCATGCCTGCCTGGCGTGCCGATCAGCTGAGTCTGACAGCTGCATGCCTGCCTGGCGTGCCGATCAGCTGAGTCTGACAGCTGCGTGCCTGCCTGGCGTGCCGATCAGCTGAGTCTGACAGCTGCGTGCCTGCCTGGCGTGCCGATCAGCTGAGTCTGACAGCTGCGTGCCTGCCTGGCGTGCCGATCAGCTGAGTCTGACAGCTGCGTGCCTGCCTGGCGTGCCGATCAGCTGAGTCTGACAGCTGCGTGCCTGCCTGGCGTGCCGATCAGCTGAGTCTGACAGCTGTGTGCCTGCCTGGCGTGCCCATCAGCTGAGTCTGACAGCTGCGTGCCTGCCTGGCGTGCCGATCAGCTGAGTCTGACAGCTGCGTGCCTGCCTGGCGTGCCGATCAGCTGAGTCTGACAGCTGTGTGCCTGCCTGGCGTGCCGATCAGCTGAGTCTGACAGCTGCGTGCCTGCCTGGCATGCCGATCAGCTGAGTCTGACAGCTGCGTCCCTGCCTGGCATGCCGATCAGCTGAGTCTGACAGCTGCGTGCCTGCCTGGCGTGCCGCTGCAATGCCAGTGGTGCTGCCTCCTCACTGGCAGTCGGAGAACAGGTGCAGCTTACATACATACATGATATCTTTTGGCGATACAAACATTATGTTAACCCCTTCACGCCCAGATCTTTCCTTGGCTATATAAAATGGTCTGTTGTTAGCCATAGAATTATGAAAAGTCACTGAATATACCAAATTAGTTAGTGGGGAAGTATACTAAACAGGTCATAGCTATAAAATATTGCTTATAGTCACTACAAATTGTCTAATGGTACACAAATTACAATGGCAATTATGTTCTGGGCCTCAAGGGGTTAACACTTAGCAAAGGTTCTCAAATCACGGAAAGGCAATCATTGAGAAGAGGAATGTCAACAAGTTATTATCAGTCCATAAGTAAACATCTTATCAGGCGGTGACAAAATAATAGAAAAATCATCATCATCATCATCAATTTTAAGTGACTTGAAAAAAGGATAACGGTCATCATCAGCCACATAAGTACAATCATAACATAACGCATACTATTTTCAACACTTAAGACAAATATGACAGTCCTGTGTTTGCGTCTCACTATAGTTATTATTTTTAACGAGGCGAAAATTCCATGCTATCTTAAGGTCTCCTGGTTAAAATGATGCCTGTGTTTACCTGATACTAGGGTTAACTATGATCAAATACAGCTGACATTAAGAAGAAGCGTAGTATTCCCTTCTCCTGGTTAAAATGATGCCTGTGTTTACCTGATAATAGGGTTAACAATGATAAAATACAGCTGTCATTAAGAAGAAGCGTAGTATTCCCTTCTCCTGGTTAAAATGATGCCTGTGTTTACCTGATAATAGGGTTAACAATGATAAAATACAGCTGACATTAAGAAGAAGCGTAGTATTCCCTTCTCCTGGTTAAAATGATGCCTGTGTTTACCTGATAATAGGGTTAACTATGATAAAATACAGCTGACATTAAGAAGAAGTGTAGTATTCCCTTCTGGTTAAAATGATGCCTGTGTTTACCTGATAATAGGGTTAACTATGATAAAATACAGCTGACATTAAGAAGAAGTGTAGTATTCCCTTCTCCTGGTTAAAATGATGCCTGTGTTTACCTGATAATAGGGTTAACTATGATAAAATACAGCTGACATTAAGAAGAAGTGTAGTATTCCCTTCTGGTTAAAATGATGCCTGTGTTTACCTGATATAGGGTTAACTATGATAAAATACAGCTGACATTAAGAAGAAGCGTAGTATTCCCTTCTGGTTAAAATGATGCCTGTGTTTACCTGATAATAGGGTTAACTATGATGAAATACAGCTGACATTAAGAAGAAGCGTAGTATTCCCTTCTCCTGGTTAAAATGATGCTGTGTTTACCTGATAATAGGGTTAACTATGATAAAATACAGCTGACTTTAAAGAAGAAGCGTAGTATTCCCTTCTGGTTAAAATGATGCCTGTGTTTACCTGATACTAGGGTTAACTATGATGAAATACAGCTGACATTAAGAAGAAGCGTAGTATTCCCTTCTCCTGGTTAAAATGATGCCTGTGTTTACCTGATAATAGGGTTAAATATGATGAAATACAGCTGACATTAAGAAGAAGCGTAGTATTCCCTTCTCCTGGTTAAAATGATGCATGTGTTTACCTGATAATAGGGTTAACTATGATAAAATACAGCTGACATTAAGAAGAAGTGTAGTATTCCCTTCTCCTGGTTAAAATGATGCCTGTGTTTACCTGATAATAGGGTTAACTATGATGAAATACAGCTGACATTAAGAAGAAGTGTAGTATTCCCTTCTCCTGGTTAAAATGATGCCTGTGTTTACCTGATACTAGGGTTAACTATGATGAAATACAGCTGACATTAAGAAGAAGCGTAGTATTCCCTTCTCCTGGTTAAAATGATGCCTGTGTTTACCTGATAATAGGGTTAACTATGATGAAATACAGCTGACATTAAGAAGAAGCGTAGTATTCCCTTCTCCTGGTTAAAATGATGCCTGTGTTTACCTGATAATAGGGTTAACTATGATAAAATACAGCTGACATTAAGAAGAAGCGTAGTATTCCCTTCTCCTGGTTAAAATGATGCCTGTGTTTACCTGATACTAGGGTTAACTATGATGAAATACAGCTGACATTAAGAAGAAGTGTAGTATTCCCTTCTGGTTAAAATGATGCCTGTGTTTACCTGATACTAGGGTTAACTATGATAAAATACAACTGACATTAAGAAGAAGTGTAGTATTCCCTTCTGGTTAAAATGATGCCTGTGTTTACCTGATACTAGGGTTAACTATGATGAAATACAGCTGACATTAAGAAGAAGTGTAGTATTCCCTTCTGGTTAAAATGATGCCTGTGTTTACCTGATAATAGGGTTAACTATGATAAAATACAACTGAAATTTTCGAATCTTAAAAAAAAAAAAAAATAGTGCCCGATGAAAAAAAAAAAAAAACGAACTCTGCATTATAGTAGTGTATAATTATGTATATATGGATGATGTACATATTATAAAGCCTATGTATACATTGAAGTATGTATATGTAGCCTATATTTTGTATGAAGGCTTATGCATAGGTATAGATTTTTGGCTGAATGGTCTAGTGACAGTATAATATTTAGGCTATTTTTGTTATTAGGGTCAAAATGCAGTGAGGAAGCCACGCCCCCTGCCTGCCCTTCTATGCTACGGGGCAGCTGATTGGTGCATTCCTCGTATCATCACTACCCATCACAATATCTTCACTACTTAATCACTACCCATCACAATATCTTCACTACTTAATCACTACCCATCACAATATCTTCACTACTTAATCACTACCAATCACAATATCTTCACTACTTAACAGCGGTGTGACCACTGGACAGCAATCTTCACTACAAAGGGTGACAAAAACAAAACACCCTCTGTAGTGAAGATTGCTGTCCAGTGGTCACGCCGCTGTTAAGTAGTGAAGATATTGTGATGGGTAGTGATTAAGTAGTGAAGATATTGTGATGGGTAGTGATTAAGTAGTGAAGATATTGTGATGGGTAGTGATGATACGAGGAATGCACCAATCAGCTGCCCCGTAGCATAGAAGGGCAGGCAGGGGGCGTGGCTTCCTGACTGCATTTTGACCCTAATAACAAAAATATACTGTAGTAGTAGTAGTAGTAGTAGTAGTAGTAGTGGTAGTGGTAGTGGTGGTAGTAGTGGTAGTGGTAGTGGTAGTAGCGGTGGTGGTGGTGGTGGTGGTGTGATGGTAGAAGTAAAGAGAGAGAGAGAGAGAGAGAGAGAGAGAGGAGAGAGAGAGAGAGAGGAGAGAGAGAGAGAGAGAGAGAGAGAGAGAGAGAGAGAGAGAGAGAGAGAGAGAGAGAGAGAGAGAGAGAGAGAGAGAGAGAGAGATGGATGAAAGATAGGAGAAGGAGAGAGAGAGAGAAAAGAGAGAGAGAGAGAGAGGAGAGAGAGGAAAGAATAGTTGTATGATAGAGAGAGAGAGAGAGAGAGAGAGAGAGAGAGAGAGAGAGAGAGAGAGGTATGGTGAGAGTTTTATGATAGAGAGAGAGAGAGAGAGAGAGAGAGAGAGAGAGAGAGAGAGAAGAGAGAGGAGAGAGAGAGAGAGAGAGAGGAGAGAGAGAAAGAGAGAGAGGTATGGTGAAAGAATAGTTTGTATGATGAGAGAGAGA
>JACEEZ010015029.1:130000-160000 GCA_016584305.1 Chionoecetes opilio
TGATACTTTTTTTGGTAGTGAGTGGGATAACGACTGATACTTTTTTTGGTAGTGAGTGCGATAACGACTGATACTTTTCCCCCGCTAGTTGGATACGCGACATTCCGTTACTTTTTCGGATTTTCTTAAAGCGATACGGCGATACCAAAACGTTAGCCTTGCGATACTTTGCTACCTAAGAAAACACTGTATGTGCCAAAACAAGATCTATTTGACTCAAGCTACAGTTAGGCACATTAAAACATTGTCATAGATTTATTTGTAAACGGACACATTTGATTGAGAATATAAAACACACACACACACACTTTTGTTTACGGTCGTTTTTTTAAATATCGCGGGAAATTTAAGCGATACTAGAGTTACGATACTTATACTCCGCTACGCTGAATGTTTGGCGATACTGTGATACTGTTTTGGTGGTGCGACAGTATGGCAGTATCACAGTAAGTATCGCTCTCGCCCACCTCTGCCACACACACACACATACACACTCACACTCACTAGGTAAATACAGCTACTAAAGCTCCCAACACTTGAGACAAGAAGAGAAAGGGGAGATTTTATAGCAGTGTCTAGAGCATCAATGGGTCTGGAAAACATGGCTAGAGAAGATCTGTGTGTGTGGGATGACAGAAGTACAAGAGGTCATGAGAAGAAATTGAAAAGGACAACATGCAAGAGGGACATAAAAAATCCAGCTTCCCGTCTAGAAGCCTAGAAGCCTGGAACAACCTTGATGCAAAAGTGATTCATGCAAGAACTATTCAGGACTTCAAAGGCAAGCTGGATAATAGTAGCTTTGGAGACGGGACAGTACGAGCATAACTCTTTTCCTGCATGTTACAACTAGCTAAACACACACACACACACACACACACACACAGACACACACACACACACACGCACACACACACACACACACACAGACACACACACACAGAGACACTCAAAGGCAAGCTGGATAATAGTAGATTTGGAGACGGGACAGTACGAGCATAACTCTTTTCCTGCATGTTACAACTAGCTAAATACACACACACACGCACACACACATACACACACACACACATACACACACACACACACACACACACACACACACACACACAGTACTCACCTCGTCATAGCCTGTCAGCCACAAGCGAGGGGTCTGGTAGTACTTGTCGTAAGTGATGTGGAGGTCGTAGGTACGGGTCTGGAGTATCTCGCCCCCCTCCCCCAGCCCCCCACACCCGGCAGAGGGGGGGGCGGGGGCGGTGGGGGGGGTCTGCAGCGCACTCTGGGGTTGGGGGAAGGAGTAGTAGTTGTAGTGGTAGTAGTGGTAGTAAGGAAAAGGAAAGGAGTAGAGTAGTAGCAGTAGAAAAAAAAGGAAAAGATAGTAGTAGTAGTAGTAGTAGTAGTAGTAGTAGTAGTAGTAGTAGTAGTAGTAGTAGTAGTAGTAGTAGTAGCAAGAGAAAAAAGAGGAATATAATAAATAGCTTACAGGCGCTATAGGCTCAAAACACACACACACACGCACACACACACACACACACACACACACACACACACACAGATAGACAGATAGATAGATAGTTATTGACCACAGCTTTATACATAAATGACACATAATAACATTAATAAATAGACAAAACACTTAATGTCCAAAAAATGAAACATTCCCATAAATTTTGAGTAACAAACTGTAGTCCAACAAAAAATAATTACTAAAACTACTACTACTACTACTACTACTACTACCACTACTACTACCACCACTACTACTACTATTACTACTACTACTACTACTACTACCACTACCACCACTACTACTACAGGTTGAAGTTCCCAAACTCGGCATCCCAAAACTCGGCAACACCCAAAACTCGGCTATGGTTCGGGATTTTCCAAAACACGGCAGAACACCCAAAACCCTGGGCGTAGTTGCCGGGTCGGCCGCTGGGTGCCACCACACTAGGCCGCTGGGTGCCACCACACTAGGCCGCTGGGTTTCTCCCGCCGATTTGTTTGTTGTTATTGTTCAGTGGTGTTGTGACTGTAGAGTTGTGTACACTGTTATTTTGTGTACTTCTACAGGTCTGTTATTGGTATTATGGCTCCCAAACGTGATTTTCATGCTTTTTTTCCCCTTAATATATCTACGTTCTAAAAGTCGGAAAATTCCATTACTCGGCTCGGCGCTGGTCCCGAGGTTGTCGAGTTTGGGAACTTCAACCTGTACTACTACTACTACTACTACTACTACTACTACCACCACCACCACCACCACTACTACCATCACCACTAACACCACCACCACTACTACCATCACCACCACCACCACTACTACCACCACCACCACTACTACCACCACCACTACTACTACCATAAACTACTAAACACATAAAATTCAACAAGCAACAAGCAGCCAGCCTGATCTACGTCCCTATGAAAGACAAAACAATGAAATAAACTATTAACGGAAAAGAATATGCATTTCTGAAGTATAACTATTTAAAACTTCATGAATAATTTTGCATGTTACGTCACTGAAATGAGAAAATACGTCATGAACAGTATTAAATCTGTCAAGGTTTCTAATGTGTTGTGTTATGGGGCACACCTCTACCACATGTTGTTCTGTTTGTATGTCACCACACACACACAGGATTGCTCTAGTACTTTCCATGGCAGCTACAAGATATCTGTTGTGATTGCAATAGGAGTACTGTAGGATTGCTCTAGTACTTTCCATGGCAGCTACAAGATCTCTGTTGTGATTGCAATAGGAGTACTGTAGGATTGCTCTAGTACTTGCCATGGCAGCTACAAGATCTCTGTTGTGATTGCAATAGGAGTACTGTAGGATTGCTCTAGTACTTGCCATGGCAGCTACAAGATCTCTGTTGTGATTGCAATAGGAGTACTGTAGGATTGCTCTAGTAATTGCCATGGCAGCTACGAGATCTCTGTTGTGATTGCAATAGGAGTACTGTAGGATTGCTCTAGTACTTTCCATGGCAGCTACAAGATCTCTGTTGTGATTGCAATAGGAGTACTGTAGGATTGCTCTAGTACTTTCCATGGCAGCTACAAGATCTCTGTTGTGATTGCAATAGGAGTACTGTAGGATTGCTCTAGTACTTTCCATGGCAGCTACAAGATCTCTGTTGTGATTGCAATAGGAGTACTGTAGGATTGCTCTAGTACTTTCCATGGCAGCTACAAGATCTCTGTTGTGATTGCAATAGGAGTACTGTAGGATTGCTCTAGTACTTTCCATGGCAGCTACAAGATCTCTGTTGTGATTGCAATAGGAGTACTGTAGGATTGCTCTAGTACTTGCCATGGCAGCTACAAGATCTCTGTTGTGATTGCCATAGGAGTACTGTAGGATTGCTCTAGTACTTTCCATGGCAGCTACAAGATCTCTGTTGTGATTGCAATAGGAGTACTGTAGGATTGCTCTAGTACTTTCCATGGCAGCTACAAGATCTCTGTTGTGATTGCAATAGGAGTACTGTAGGATTGCTCTAGTACTTTCCATGGCAGCTACAAGATCTCTGTTGTGATTGCAATAGGAGTACTGTAGGATTGCTCTAGTACTTTCCATGGCAGCTGCAAGATCTCTGTTGTGATTGCCATAGGAGTACTGTAGGATTGCTCTAGTACTTTCCATGGCAGCTACAAGATCTCTGTTGTGATTGCAATAGGAGTACTGTAGGATTGCTCTAGTACTTTCCATGGCAGCTGCAAGATCTCTGTTGTGATTGCAATAGGAGTACTGTAGGATTGCTCTAGTACTTTCCATGGCAGCTACAAGATCTCTGTTGTGATTGCAATAGGAGTACTGTAGGATTGCTCTAGTACTTTCCATGGCAGCTACAAGATCTGTGTTGTGATTGCAATAGGAGTACTGTAGGATTGCTCTAGTACTTTCCATGGCAGCTACAAGATCTCTGTTGTGATTGCAATAGGAGTACTGTAGGATTGCTCTAGTACTTGCCATGGCAGCTACAAGATCTCTGTTGTGATTGCAATAGGAGTACTGTAGGATTGCTCTAGTACTTTCCATGGCAGCTACAAGATCTCTGTTGTGATTGCAATAGGAGTACTGTAGGATTGCTCAAGTACTTTCCATGGCAGCTACAAGATCTCTGTTGTGATTGCAATAGGAGTACTGTAGGATTGCTCTAGTACTTTCCATGGCAGCTACAAGATCTCTGTTGTGATTGCAATAGGAGTACTGTAGGATTGCTCTAGTACTTGCCATGGCAGCTACAAGATCTCTGTTGTGATTGCAATAGGAGTACTGTAGGATTGCTCTAGTACTTTCCATGGCAGCTACAAGATCTCTGTTGTGATTGCAATAGGAGTACTGTAGGATTGCTCAAGTACTTTCCATGGCAGCTACAAGATCTCTGTTGTGATTGCAATAGGAGTACTGTAGGATTGCTCTAGTACTTTCCATGGCAGCTACAAGATCTCTGTTGTGATTGCAATAGGAGTACTGTAGGATTGCTCTAGTACTTTCCATGGCAGCTACAAGATCTCTGTTGTGATTGCAATAGGAGTACTGTAGGATTGCTCTAGTACTTTCCATGGCAGCTACAAGATCTCTGTTGTGATTGCAATAGGAGTACTGTAGGATTGCTCTAGTACTTTCCATGGCAGCTACAAGATCTCTGTTGTGATTGCAATAGGAGTACTGTAGGATTGCTCTAGTACTTTCCATGGCAGCTACAAGATCTCTGTTGTGATTGCAATAGGAGTACTGTAGGATTGCTCTAGTACTTTCCATGGCAGCTACAAGATCTCTGTTGTGATTGCAATAGGAGTACTGTAGGATTGCTCTAGTACTTTCCATGGCAGCTACAAGATCTCTGTTGTGATTGCAATAGGAGTACTGTAGGATTGCTCTAGTACTTTCCATGGCAGCTACAAGATCTCTGTTGTGATTGCAATAGGAGTACTGTAGGATTGCTCTAGTACTCTGACCACATACTAGGATCAAACTTGTGTTGTTTGTATCTTAGAAGGTCAGGCAGCGAGGGGTATCCTAACTCAGCATAACATACATGATTGGACACACACACAAACACCTATCATCACCATCATCAGCACTCACCGGATCTTCTTGCTCGAGCATTCCAGACTCTTCAAAAGCCTCCATGTCTGCCGCCTCCTCGTCCTCCTCCTCATCATCATCGTCATCATCATCATCATCATCAGCACCACCATTACCATTGCTTCTCTGTGATGAGAGAGAGAGAGAGAGAGAGAGAGGAGAGAGAGAGAGAGAGAGAGAGAGGAGAGAGAGAGAGAGAGAGAGAGAGAGAGAGAAGGGTGGGTCAATAATGAACAAATATGAAAATAATTACAAGAAAAAAAGAAAAAAAAAATTACAAAATAGTGAATATAAATTGAGAGAGAGAGAGGAGAGAGAGAGAGAGAGAGAGAGAGAGAGAGAGAGAGAGAGAGAGAGAGAGAGAGAGAGAGAGAGAGAGAGAGAGAGAGAGAGAGAGAGTAGATGTAGATAGGTGAGTGTAGGAGTAGTAGTAGTAGATTGTTAGGTAGATGTTAGAGGTAGATAAAATGTAGATAGATAGATACTTCTGTACTCTCTCTCTCTCTCTCTCTCTCTCTCTCTCTCTCTCTCTCTCACTCTCTCGCTCATTCATCCTTCACAAACTAATTTCTCAAAACATTTACTCACATCAAATTCTAGGGCTTGAAAAAAGTCATGATTAAATAATAAAATAATAATAATAACAATATATATTTTTTAGAGGATGCAGAAGAGGAGGAGGAGGAGGAGGAGGAGGAGGAGGAGGAGAGGAGGGGAGGGGGAGGGGGAGGGGGAGGAGGAGGGGAGGAGGAGGAGGAGGAGGAGGAGGAGGAGGAGGAGAGGGGGAGGAGGAGGAGGAGGAGGAGGAGGAGGAGGAGGAGGAGGAGGAGGAGGAGGAGGAATCAAGAAAATCACAATGCCTAGGAAAATAAATAAGGAGGAGGAGGAGGAGGAGGAGGAGAAGAAGAAGAAGAAGAAGAGGAGGAGGAGGAGAAGAAGAAGAGGAGGAGGAGGAGGAGGAGGAGGAGGAGGAGGAGGAGGAGGAGGAGGAGGAGGAGGAGGAGGAGGAGGAGGAGAAGAGGAGGAGGAGGAGGAGAAGAAGAAGAGGAGGAGGAGGAGGACCTACCTTATCCTCGAGAGCCATGTCCGCCACCTTCTCCTCCAGTATAGCAGAGTCGCTGAAGTGGTGAGTGTCCACCCAGCCACCATCCGGGTCACCCTCACTCTCCAACACCAACTCCTGCTCGCTCCGGTACTCCATCTGTACACGTGTATATAACTGCCGTATTAACCTGGCCCTGTATATAACTGCTGTATTAACCTGGCCCTGTATATAACTGCCGTATTAACCTGGCCCTGTATATAACTGCCGTATTAACCTGGCCCTGTATATAACTGCCGTATTAACCTGGCCCTGTATATAACTGCCGTATTAACCTGGCCCTGTATATAACTGCCGTATTAACATATAGTATATTTTTTTAAACAACAAAAACAACAACAACAACAACAACAACAACAACCTGGGGTGTATATAACTGCCGTATTAACCTGGGGTGTATATAACTGCCGTATTAACCTGGGGTGTATATAACTGCCGTATTAACCTGGGGTGTATATAACTGCCGTATTAACCTGGGGTGTATATAACTGCTGTATTAACCTGGGGTGTATATAACTGCCGTATTAACCTGGGGTGTATATAACTGCCGTATTAACCTGGGGTGTATATAACTGCCTGTATATAACTGCCGTATTAACCTGGGGTGTATATAACTGCCTGTATTAACCTGGGGTGTATATAACTGCCTGTATTAACCTGGGGTGTATATAACTGCCTGTATTAACCTGGGGTGTATAACTGCCTGTATTAACCTGGGGTGTATATAACTGCCTGTATTAACCTGGGGTGTATATAACTGCCGTATTAACCTAGGGTGTATATAACTGCCTGTATTAACCTGGGGTGTATATAACTGCCTGTATTAACCTGGGGTGTATATAACTGCCTGTATTAACCTGGGGTGTATATAACTGCCTGTATTAACCTGGGGTGTATATAACTGCCTGTATTAACCTGGGGTGTATATAACTGCCTGTATTAACCTGGGGTGTATATAACTGCCTGTATTAACCTGGCCCTGTATATAACTGCCTGTATTAACCTAGGGTGTATATAACTGCCTGTATTAACCTGGGGTGTATATAACTGCCTGTATTAACCTGGGGTGTATATAACTGCCTGTATTAACCTGGGGTGTATATAACTGCCTGTATTAACCTGGGGTGTATATAACTGCCTGTATTAACCTAGGGTGTATATAACTGCCTGTATTAACCTGGGGTGTATATAACTGCCTGTATTAACCTAGGGTGTATATAACTGCCGTATTAACCTAGGGTGTATATAACTGCCGTATTAACCTGGGGTGTATATAACTGCCGTATTAACCTAGGCCTGTATATAACTGCCATATTAACCTGGGCCCTGTATATAACTGCCGTATTAACCTGGCCCTGTATATAACTGCCGTATTAACCTGGCCCTGTATATAACTGCCGTATTAACCTAGGCCTGTATATAACTGCCTGTATTAACCTGGGGTGTATATAACTGCTGTATTAACCTGGGGTGTATATAACTGCCGTATTAACCTGGCCCTGTATATAACTGCCGTATTAACCTGGCCCTGTATATAACTGCCTGTATTTACCTGGGGTGTATATAACTGCCGTATTAACCTAGGGTGTATATAACTGCCTGTATTAACCTGGGGTGTATATAACTGCCTGTATTAACCTGGGGTGTATATAACTGCCTGTATTAACCTAGGCCTGTATATAACTGTCGTATTAACCTGGGGTGTATATAACTGCCTGTATTAACCTGGGGTGTATATAACTGTCTGTATTAACCTGGGGTGTATATAACTGCCTGTATTAACCTGGGGTGTATATAACTGCCTGTATTAACCTAGGGTGTATATAACTGCCTGTATTAACCTGGGGTGTATATAACTGCCTGTATTAACCTAGGGTGTATATAACTGTCTGTATTAACCTAGGGTGTATATAACTGCCTGTATTAACCTAGGGTGTATATAACTGCCTGTATTAACCTGGGGTGTATATAACTGCCTGTATTAACCTGGGGTGTATATAACTGCCTGTATTAACCTGGCCCTGTATATAACTGCCTGTATTAACCTGGGGTGTATATAACTGCCTGTATTAACCTGGGGTGTATATAACTGCCTGTATTAACCTGGGGTGTATATAACTGCCTGTATTAAACCTGGGGTGTATATAACTGCCTGTATTAACCTGGGGTGTATATAACTGCCTGTATTAACCTGGGGTGTATATAACTGCCTGTATTAACCTGGGGTGTATATAACTGCCTGTATTAACCTGGGGTGTATATAACTGCCTGTATTAACCTGGGGTGTATATAACTGCCTGTATTAACCTGGGGTGTATATAACTGCCTGTATTAACCTGGCCCTGTATATAACTGCCTGTATTAACCTAGGGTGTATATAACTGCCGTATTAACCTGGGGTGTATATAACTGCCTGTATTAACCTGGGGTGTATATAACTGCCTGTATTAACCTGGGGTGTATATAACTGCCTGTATTAACCTAGGGTGTATATAACTGCCTGTATTAACCTGGGGTGTATATAACTGCCTGTATTAACCTGGGGTGTATATAACTGCCTGTATTAACCTGGGGTGTATATAACTGCCTGTATTAACCTGGGGTGTATATAACTGCCTGTATTAACCTAGGGTGTATATAACTGCCTGTATTAACCTAGGGTGTATATAACTGCCTGTATTAACCTGGGTGTATATAACTGCCTGTATTAACCTGGGGTGTATATAACTGCCTGTATTAACCTGGGGTGTATATAACTGCCTGTATTACCTGGGGTGTATATAACTGCCGTATTAACCTGGGGTGTATATAACTGCCGTATTAACCTGGGGTGTATATAACTGCCTGTATTAACCTGGGGTGTATATAACTGCCTGTATTAACCTAGGGTGTATATAACTGGCCGTATTAACCTGGGGTGTATATAACTGCCGTATTAACCTGGCCCTGTATATAACTGCCTGTATTAACCTAGGGTGTATATAAACTGCCGTATTAACCTAGGGTGTATATAACTGCCTGTATTAACCTGGGGTGTATATAACTGCCTGTATTAACCTGGGGTGTATATAACTGCCTGTATTAACCTAGGGTGTATATAACTGCCTGTATTAACCTGGGGTGTATATAACTGCCTGTATTAACCTGGGGTGTATATAACTGCCTGTATTAACCTGGGGTGTATATAACTGCCTGTATTAACCTGGGGTGTATATAACTGCCTGTATTAACCTGGGGTGTATATAACTGCCTGTATTAACCTGGGGTGTATATAACTGCCTGTATTAACCTGGGGTGTATATAGCTGCCTGTATTAACCTGGGTGTATATAACTGCCTGTATTAACCTGGGGTGTATATAACTGCCTGTATTAACCTAGGGTGTATATAACATCCTGTATTAACCTAGGGTGTATATAACTGCCTGTATTAACCTGGGGTGTATATAACTGCCGTATTAACCTGGGGTGTATATAACTGCCGTATTAAACCTGGGGTGTATATAACTGCCTGTATTAACCTGGGGTGTATATAACTGCCTGTATTAACCTAGGGTGTATATAACTGCCGTATTAACCTGGGGTGTATATAACTGCCGTATTAACCTGGGGTGTATATAACTGCCTGTATTAACCTAGGGTGTATATAACTGCCTGTATTAACCTGGGGTGTATATAACTGCCTGTATTAACCTGGGGTGTATATAACTGCCTGTATTAACCTGGGGTGTATATAACTGCCTGTATTAACCTGGGGTGTATATAACTGCCTGTATTAACCTGGGGTGTATATAACTGCCTGTATTAACCTAGGGTGTATATAACTGCCTGTATTAACCTGGGGTGTATATAACTGCCTGTATTAACCTAGGGTGTATATAACTGCCTGTATTAACCTAGGGTGTATATAACTGCCTGTATTAACCTGGGGTGTATATAACTGCCTGTATTAACCTGGGGTGTATATAACTGCCGTATTAACACCCCTTCACGCCCAGATCTTTCCTTGGCTATATAAAATGGTCTGTTGTCAGCCATAATATAAGGAAAAGTCACTGAATATACCACAGTAGTTAGTGGACAAGGATACTAAACAGGTCATAGCTATAAAACATTGCTTATACTCACTACAAAGCGTCTAATGTTACACAAATTACAATGGAAATTACGTTCTGGGCCTCAAAACATTGCTTATAGTCACTAAAAATCGTCTAATGGCACCCAAATTACAATGGAAATTACGTTCTGGGTCTCAAAACATTGCTTATAGTCACTAAAAATCGTCTAATGGTACCCAAATTACCATGGAAATTACGTTCTGGGCCTCAAAACATTGCTTATAGTCACTAAAAATCGTCTAATGGTACCCAAATTACAATGGAAATTACGTTCTGGGCCTCAAAACATTGCTTATAGTCACTAAAAATCGTCTAATGGTACCCAAATTACAATGGAAATTACGTTCTGGGCCTCAAAACATTGCTTATAGTCACTAAAAATCGTCTAATGGCACCCAAATTACAATGGCAATTACGTTCTGGGCCTCAAAACATTACTTATAGTCACTTAAAATCGTCTAATGGTACCCAAATTACAATGGAAATTACGTTCTGGGTCTCAAAACATTGCTTATAGTCACTAAAAATCGTCTAATGGCACCCAAATTACAATGGAAATTACGTTCTGGGCCTCAAAACATTGCTTATAGTCACTACAAATCGTCTAATGGCACCCAAATTACAATGGAAATTACGTTCTGGGCCTCAAAACATTGCTTATAGTCACTACAAATCGTCTAATGGTGCACAAATTACAATGGCAATTACGTTCTGGGTCTCAAAACATTGCTTATAGTCACTAAAAATCGTCTAATGGTGCACAAATTACAATGGCAATTACGTTCTGGGTCTCAAAACATTGCTTATAGTCACTACAAATCGTCTAATGGTGCACAAATTACAATGGCAATTACGTTCTGGGTCTCAAAACATTGCTTATAGTCACTAAAAATCGTCTAATGGTGCACAAATTACAATGGCAATTACGTTCTGGGTCTCAAAACATTGCTTATAGTCACTAAAAATCGTCTAATGGTACCCAAATTACAATGGCAATTACGTTCTGGGTCTCAAGGGGTTAACCTAGGGTGTATCTAACTGCCTGTATGTACCTATACTAGTAAACAAAAATTTACGAGGCAAAAATTCCATTCTATCTTAAGGTCTCCTGGTTAAAATGATGCCTGTGTTTACCTGATAATAGGGTTAACTATGATAAAATGCAGCTGACATCAAGAAGAAGCGTAGTATTCCCTTCTCCTGGTTAAAATGATGCCTGTGTTTACCTGATAATAGGGTTAACTATGATAAAATACAGCTGACATTAAGAAGAAGCGTAGTATTCCCTTCTCCTGGTTAAAATGATGCCTGTGTTTACCTGATACTAGGGTTAACTATGATAAAATACAGCTGACATTAAGAAGAAGTGTAGTATTCCCTTCTCCTGGTTAAAATGATGCCTGTGTTTACCTGATAATAGGGTTAACTATGATAAAATACAGCTGACATTAAGAAGAAGCGTAGTATTCCCTTCTCCTGGTTAAAATGATGCCTGTGTTTACCTGATAATAGGGTTAACTATGATAAAATACATCTGACATTAAGAAGAAGCGTAGTATTCCCTTCTCCTGGTTAAAATGATGCCTGTGTTTACCTGATACTAGGGTTAACTATGATAAAATACAGCTGACATTAAGAAGAAGTGTAGTATTCCCTTCTCCTGGTTAAAATGATGCCTGTGTTTACCTGATACTAGGGTTAACTATGATAAAATACAGCTGACATTAAGAAGAAGTGTAGTATTCCCTTCTGGTTAAAATGATGCCTGTGTTTACCTGATACTAGGGTTAACTATGATAAAATACAGCTGACATTAAGAAGAAGTGTAGTATTCCCTTCTCCTGGTTAAAATGATGCCTGTGTTTACCTGATAATAGGGTTAACTATGATGAAATACAGCTGACATTAAGAAGAAGTGTAGTATTCCCTTCTCCTGGTTAAAATGATGCCTGTGTTTACCTGATAATAGGGTTAACTATGATAAAATACAGCTGACATTAAGAAGAAGTGTAGTATTCCCTTCTCCTGGTTAAAATGATGCCTGTGTTTACCCACCCACCCACCCACCCACACACACACATACCCACACCCACCCACACACACACATACCCACACACACCCACCCACACACACATACACACCCACCCATCCACCCACACACACATACACACCCACCCATCCACCCACACACACACAAACCCACCCATCTACCCACCCACCTACCCACACACACCCACACCCACACACCCACCTACCCACCCATCACACACCCACCCATCTACCCACCTACCCACACACACACACAGTGACACACACACACCCACCCACCCACACCCACCCACACACACCCACCCACACCCACACACCCATCTACACACACCCACACCCACACACCTACACACCCACACCCACACTCACCTGTTTGCACCTCTTATAGCAGGGTACATTGCGGGTAAGGAGGAACTGTTTGTCCGGGGGCAGGTAGGGTTTGGTCTTGGCCGCCTCGCCCTCCGCCCAACACCATGTCGGGCAGTGGTGAACCAGGTGGTCGCCCGCTGCCACAAACTCCTCAGGGGTCAGCACGCCCGTCTCCTTGAACTTGGACTCCTGGGGTGTTAGGAAGGTGGTGTTAGGAAGGGGGTGTTAGGAAGGGTGTGTTAGGAAGGGTGTGTTAGGTAGGGTGTGTTAGGTAGGGTGTGTTAGGTAGGGGGTGTTAGGAAAGATGTGTTAGGTAGGGGTGTTAGGAAGGTGGTGTTAGGAAGGGGTGTTAGGTAGGGGGTGTTAGGAAGGGTATGTTAGGAAGGGTGTGTTAGGAAGGGGGTGTTAGGTAGGGGGTGTTAGGTAGAGGGCCCATGAAGGTTTTTTTATTTTTTATTTTTTTATTTTTTATTTTTTACTTGGATGTATATTTCATTTTTATATACAGCTTTATAATTATATTTTGTGTAAATGACTATAGCTACCGTAGATAACAGTAAAGTCGCCACCAGCACTAATGTCGCCAGGCGCCATATATTACGAATGATAGCCTCACTACTGCTGTGTCTGTGCCACTGAAGATGATACACAGTAGTTTATATCATGACTGTATAATCTACACTGTTTCAGCGTTGTTTTATGCTTTGTAGCTGCAAGTATAGACGCTTTACAATTTCACTACGCGTTTTTTTTCGGGCGACGACGATGGCGGGAGGACACTCAGAACATAAACACTAGATGGCGACCTTAGTGTAGGTCGCCACTTTGTAGATATTTTAGTAATTTGTTCATTTATAGCCCTACTATGACACCGATGAAGACACAAAATGACACAGACTCTCCAGATAGCCCCTTCTAACTGTCCTGAAATCATGGATGTACAAATGTAACTATTAACGCCACCACACGGCTGTACATAAAAAAAAACGTTGTCCTGGCGACTTTACTGTTATCTATGGTACGTAATAAATTAATGAAGTGAAAGCCTATTACTATGTTCCTTATAGCCAGCATCTAAAGTATTATTGTTGGTGTGTGGCAGCATTGCAGAATAAACAATGTCACTTTCAACCGACTTTACCTTCATATTTTATGTCGCCGGAGTGACCAGGGGGGGGGCCGGAGTGACGGAGGGCCGGAGAAACTAGGGGCCGGAGTGACTTGAAATCGGGAGTGTTAGGAAGGTTGTGTTAGGAAGGTTGTGTTAGGAAGGGGGTGTTAGGTAGGTGGTGTTAGGTAGGGGGTGTTAGGTAGGGGGTGTTAGGAAGGGTGTGTTAGGAAGGGTATGAGAGTTATAGGTAGTTATAGTGGGGAACAAGTCACTCCGGCCCCTAGTCACTCCGGCCCCGGTCACTCCGGCCCCTAGTTTCTCCGGCCTCTCAGAGGTTCAACCCTAGTCACTGCGGCCTCCCAGAACTGAGTGTACGTGTCTGTGTGTTTGAGGCCATGAAGTGTGTACATTTTTAATGTTAATCTAGATATTTAAAAAAAAAACGTATGCTTGAGCTTGATGGTTATGCGTATGCTAAAAAAAAATTGATAAAAATACAATAACCATAAAATAAAATATAATAATTATATATAATTAAAAAATACTAATACAGGAGAACCTCATTTAACCGGCATTTAAAACAACGGCAGCCTCAAAACAACGGCACTAATCGACCCAGGCATTAATTAGGTGTAATTATTTAAAAAACTGAGAAAATCGGCAGAAATTTAGTTGGGCAAGGCTGTGGTCTACACAGACTCTCTCTCCTCACTCCACCTCCTCCTCTCCCGCCATCCACGATCCTCTACGTCCCTCGTCCACACCACCCAGAGGGCCCTTCACCTTACCAACGAGGGCTGGGAGATCGCCTTCCAGTGGGTTCCCTCCCACGCTGTTATCCCAGGCAACGAGGTGGCTGATTCTGCTGCCAGGATGGCCTTAACAGATGTAAACACGACACCCTTCCCTCTGCCGCTCTCCACAGCCACACGCCTCATCTCCCTCATCTCACACACTCGGCGATGCCCTCCGCATCACCTCCATGGGCCAATACCGCAGTGACTCATCCCCCCAGCCGTGGATACGGAAAAAGTCCCGCGTCCTGGATGTCACTCTCACCAGCCTCCGCCTGGGGCACACGACACTCACAGCTCACCTGCATCACCTCCGTCTGTCCCCTGACCCCCACTGCCCTTGGTGCATGAATTTTCCTGAGACTATTGAACACTTTCTGCTGCAGTGTCCGCGCTTCCACTCACACCGTGTAGTGCTACATTCTCAACTCCTCGCCCTGAACGTCACCACCTTCGACCTGCCCACCCTGCTGGCGGCAGCTGGCGCTCCCCCCCCCTCTCGGCAACACGCCGTCATCCGCCTCACCTGTGCCTTCCTGAGGAAGACAGGTCAACTACCGCGCCTGTGATAGCATCATAGGACATCACCAGGGGTCATAGTGTTCCCCAAGGGATCCTCGCAGCCCTAAAACAACAACAACAACAACCTCCAGAAACCACAGTATTTATTGAGATTTTGGGCGATTCCATAAGAGTAACTCTCAAAACAACGGCAAAATGAGTTATCCGGCATGCGCTCCCCCCCGAGGGTGCCGGATAAACGAGGTTCTCCTGTAGAAAGTCTTGTGCAGCGTTGTTTTATGCTTTGTATCTGCAAGTATAGACGGCTTACAACTTCGCTACGTGGTTTTTTTTCGGGCGACGACGACAGTGGTAGGACACTCAGTAAATAAACACTAGATGGCGACTTGACTGTTGGTAGCCACTTTGTAGATATTTTTGTCATTTGTTCATTTATAGCCATAATATGACACAGATGAAGACACAAAATGACACAGACTCTCCAGATAGCCCCTTCTAACTGTCCTGAAATCATGGATGTACAAATGTAACTATTAACGCCACCACACGGCTGTACATCGAAAAAAACGTTGTCCTGACGACTTTACTGTTATCTATGGTACGTAATAAATTAATGAAGTGAAAGCCTATTACTATGTTCCTTATAGCCAATCTAAAGTATTATTGTTGGTGTGTGGCAGCATTGCAGAATAAACAATGTCACTTTTCAGTTTCCACCAACATAGCTTCATATTTTATTGGCGGCCGGAGTGACCAGGGTGGTAGGCCGGAGTGGCCAGGGCAGGGATGCTCGAAAATCCTTCGTAAGGGACAACTTAAGAGTGTATGGCTACAATAACCTTACAAGGGTGGGCTGAGGGAGATGCCCGTACCGAGCCGTCACTCCCGTACGGTTATCGGTGGCCTCTGGGTGGGGAATATAGGGATATTCTAGGGATATGTGTGGGAAAATTCTGCTAACCAATCACAGAGCAGCGCCTCGCATGATGCGGCTTTATCTAGCCAATCATCATGCTCTCAGCTGTCAGGGAGCCCGATAAATAAATTTAAAGACAATTCAAATGCCGCTGTTGTGCTAAAATGGGCCCCTTTCGGAAATCGTCCCGCGGACGCTTATTTAACCTAAATAACTCTACAAAACTTAACACAAACCTATCATAAACCTTACCTAACCTAAACCAGACCTAAACATAACTTAACCTAAACCTAAAAACTATGTTTGCCGGTGTTGAGCTAAGATCGGCTGATTTCCGAAATAGGGCCGATTTTAGCTCACTATCGCCAGAATGTTACGATAATACATAGCTGCCACATTAGCCTTTCAGCGTAATATTCTCCCACTGATTACTACAGAGACGTACCCAGGGTATACCTTGATGCGCTGATCATAGTATCTATAGACCACTGCAGGCCCGCGCCGTACGTATGCCGTATCCGTGGCCCTGGCGGTACTCTGTTATAGTGGACGAGAACTGCGCGTTCGCTCTTTAGGTCAGACAAGACACACGGGGGGGCTAACGCCTCACTGTGACACACGTGACACTTGTGTGCAAGGATACTATAACTTTATAATATCCTTGCTTGTGTGTATACGTGCGTGTGTACTGGTACGTCAGACATTTGATACCACCACCACCACCGCATCATTATAGCTGCCAAACGTGTATGATGAACTATACGTTTTGATTCAAGAAGTTGACCGATATATATATATAATATATAGGTTTGCCCTGATATGAATTTATTACAAGTACTATAGGTATTGTATGTTAAATATGATATATATGGAGTCAATGATGCAATAAACACATCACATTTCAAACAGGCAAGCATGAAATGGCTCTATAATACACAATAAACATAAAGTATAGTGATACAACTTGTAATTTATTGTTAATTGATGTCTTGTCGCTTCAAATTTCACTGCCTTAGGGAGTTAAGGGTGCTCCCGACCACCCTTAAGCCTCGCGGTCCCGTAACGAGTGAGAAAACGGTTTGAGCATCTCCCTTAGAGGCGCTACGAGGTAAAAGTCCCTTAGGGTAATACTTAAGGGCCCGTAACTCTTTCGAGCATCTCCCCTGGGTGGTAGGCCGGAGTGACGGAGGGCCGGAGTGACGGAGGGCCGGAGTGACTTGTAATCGTTATAGTGTACAAGGTGGTGATACAGTGTTAGGAAGGGTGTGTTAGGAAGGGTGTGTTAGGAAGAGTGTGTTAGGAAGGCTGAGTTAGGAAGGGTGTGAGAGTTGATAGCTGTGTACAAGGTGGTGATACAGTGTTAGGAAGGTTGTGTTAGGAAGGGTGTGAAAGTTGATAGCTGTGTACAAGGTAGTAGTAGTAGTAGTAGTAGTAGTAGTAGTAGTAGTAGTAGTAGTAGTGGTATAGTAGTAGTAGTTACCTTGAGCACGGGCGTCAGGTACTCGGCCACCCCGAGAGCCTTGCCCTTCACGCTGTTAATCACGTTCTGCATGGCGCCCACACACACACACACACACACACAACCTCCACGCGCACACTAAGGGGTTCCCGCGATGCTACCCAGGTCACGAGGTCATGCGAGGTCAGGGTGATGAGTTACAGGGACCAATAAGCCAGGTCACGCCTCCTGAGCTCGGGTGGCGGTGGTGGTGGTCACAACACGGCGCACTACGCACCTAACCGTTATAAGGCACTATCGTAGACAACACTATAGTCGCCAGTCACTCGCCACTGCACTATAGTCGCCAGTCACTCGCCACTGCACTATAGTCGCCAGTCACTCGCCACTGCACTATAGTCGCCAGTCACTCGCCACTGCACTAATGTCGCCAGTCACTCGCCACTGCACTATAGTCGCCAGTCACTCGCCACTGCACTATAGTCGCCAGTCACTCGCCACCTGCACTTAGTCGCCAGTCACTTGCCACTGCACTAAGTCGCCAGCACTCGCACTCCTATAGGCCATCTTGCACTACTATAGTCGCCAGTCACTCGCCACTGCACTATAGTCGCCAGTCACTTGCCACTGCACTATAGTCGCCAGTCACTCGCCACTGCACTATAGTCGCCAGTCACTCGCCACTGCACTATAGTCGCCAGTCACTCGCCACTGCACTATAGTCGCCAGTCACTCGCCACTGCACTATAGTCGCCAGTCACTCGCTACCTGCACTTTAGTCGCCAGTCACTCGCCACTGCACTATAGTCGCCAGTCACTCGCCACTGCACTAATGTCGACCAGTCACTCGCCACTGCACTATATGTCGCCAGTCACTCGCCACTGCACTATAGTCGCCAGTCATTGCCACTGCACTATAGTCGCCAGTCACTCGCCACCTGCACTATAGTCACCAGTCACTCGCCACTGCACTAATGTCGCCAGGCACAATATATTACGAATTTTAGCATCACTAGCTACAGACATGTATGTGCCACTATATGTATAAAAAAAAAAATAATATTAAAAAAAAGTATATATATATAATAATAATAATAAATTCTTAAAAAATAAAAGAAAAAAAATAAATAATAGTAAATAATAAAAAAAAATATAATAATAATAATAATTAGAAAAATATAAACTAAATAATAGATAACGAAAAACAAATAATAAAATAAAAAATAATAAAAAATAAAAATTAATCAGAGAAAAATAATAACACGAAATAAATAGATAAACGAATAAAATAAATAAATAAAAAAAAAAAATTATAATAAAAAAATAAAAATAATTCATGAGAAAAATAATAACACGAAATAAATAGATAAACGAATAAATAAATAAATAAATAAAAAAAATTAATAATAAAAAAATAATTCCTGAGAAAATTAATAACACGAAATAAATAGATAAACGAATAAACAAATAAATAAAATAAAAAATACATAAAAAATAAAATTAATGAGAAAAATAAACACAAATAGATAACATAAATAAAAAAAAAAAAATAAAAAAATTTATAACAAAAAAATAATTATGAGAAATAAACACAAACAAGTGTTCCAATTATGTGGTTCCCAAGGCAATTCACAACATCAGCAGCCTTTTAAAACTGCAGCTAAACAACAACATCCTCGCAGCCCTAAAACAACAACAACAAAACAAGAACCATGGCGGGCAGACTCAGCGGATCAAGACCTAAGTTCAGCATTGAGGACGCCTTCGAGGAGGACGCGGAGGACGTGGTGAGGATGTACGGCGCCACCACGGAGCGCTCGCCCCTCAGACCCAGGGGCGGCGAGGAGGAGGCGGCGGCGGGGAACCATCTCCTTGTCTGCCCGACGTGGATGTGAGGACTACTCTGTGTGTGTTGGGGTGTTGGTAGGGTGTGGGTGTACATAGGGAACGGCCGCAGACAGGGAACGGCCGCATATATAAACAATGTAATTAGTATGTCCGACAGGGCGTCACCTTCGTTTTCAGAGACACCAACTATTTTTTCTTGGCCTACAATAGGTGCTTGTTCTAATGGGGCTTGTTTTATTTTGCGCAAACCCAAAAAAAAAAGTAAATTTTGTGGTTAAGGTTAGGTTAGGTTGGGTTAGGTTAGGTTAGGTTAGGTTAGGTTAGGTTAGGTTAGGTTAGGTTAGGTTAAAACAAGGTTAGGTTAGGTTTAATTTTTTTTTTTTTTTTTTTTTTTTTTTTTTTTTTTTTTTTTTTTTTTTGGTTTGCGCAAAATAAAACTAGCACCATTAGAACAAGCACCTATTGTAGGCCAAGAAAAAATAGTTGGTGTCTCTGAAAACGAACGTGACGCCCTGTCGGACATACTAATTACATTGTTTATATATGCGGCCGTTACCTATGTAGACCAGTGTGTGTTGGGGTGTAGGTAGGGTGTGTTGGGGTGTTGGTAGGGTGTGTTGGGGTGTTGGTAGGGTGTGTTGGGTACCGTTGATTCGGGCCGCCAGTTGAAACAGGCCGCCTATAGTAGCATGCATACCCAGCAGACAGTATACTTTGTGGTTAAAGTTAGGTTAGGTTAGGTTAGGTATATTTTGTGGTTAAGGTTGGGGTGTAGGTAGGGTGTGTTGGGGTTTAGGTAGGGTGTGTTGGGGTGTAGGTAGGGCAACAAAATATAACCAAATATGGTAATAATGGACGAGAACTGCGCGGTCGCTACCCTGTTACTAAATACATTTTCTATATTATTTTTTGCTCAGTATGCTGTACAGTAATAATCCACTTCTGCGTAACCTTTAAAACTTATATACATATTGTAGAAATGACATAGTTGTGTGATAGGGCATACAGACACCCCCTCCCCGTCCAGAGCCCCCCCCACCCCTTAGGAGGTTAGGTTAAGGTTCGGTTAGGGTAACAATCTGGCCGGGGGGTCGTTAGGAGGTTAGATTTGCTTCGGTTTGGGTAACAATCTGGCCGGGGGGTCGTTAGGAGGTTAGGTTTGGCTCGGTTTGGGTAACAATCTGGCCGGGGGGTCGTTAGGAGGTTAGGTTTGGTTCGGTTTGGGTAACAATCTCTCCGGGGGGTCGTTAGGAGGTTAGATTTGGTTCGGTTTGGGTAACAATCTCGCCGGGGGGTCGTTAGGAGGTTAGATTTGGTTCGGTTTGGGTAACAATCTCGCCGGGGGGTCGTTAAGAGGTTAGATTTGGTTAGGTTAGGTTAACAATCTGGCCGGGGGGTCGTTAGGAAGTTAGGTTTGGTTAGGTTAGGTTAACAATCTGGCCGGGGGGTCGTTAGGAGGTTAGATTTGGTTAGGTTAGGGCAATAATCCTCGCGGCGGGGAAAGGCAAGCAGACCAATCGGCGACCGCACAGTCCTCGTCCATTTTTACCTAAGTTAAGGCCGGTTTCACATGTTTTTGTACAATTCTGTCACTTCTTTTGTTTTGAAGACACTGATGATTATTTCCTGGCCAAGTTCTGGTGCATTTTTCTGATGGAGATACAGGAGAACCTCGTTTAACCGGCATTTAAAACAACGGCAGCCTCAAAACAACGGCACTAATCGACCCAGGCTTTTTTTTTTTTTTTTTTTTTTTTTTTTTTTTTTTTCCCACTGATAAACTCTGGAACTCTCTTCCTGTTTCTATTTTTCCACTTTCCTATGACTTACATCTTTTCAAAATAAGAGTAACAAGACACCTCCCTCACTAAATTGGCTCACCCCTCTTTTTTATTTTATTCTCTTACTGTCTTCTTTATAGGGACTGGCAACTAAAAAAAAAAAAAAAAAAAAAAGGGGATTTTGGGCGATTCCATAAGAGTAACTCTCAAAACAACGGCAAAATGAGTTATCCGGCATGCGCTCCCCCCCGTGGGTGCCGGATAAACGAGGTTCTCCTGTACATTGTTATCGAGGGAGACAGTGACCCTAGGATTTGGTGATGAAAATAAACCTAACAACTATCAGGTTTCCGCAAAATAATAATACGTCTATCTGAAAAAAACACTAAATTAAGCCAAGGAAAAACTAGTCAGTGTCTAAGAAAATGACCGCACAGTCCTCGTCCATTCCTACCCAAAACATGCGTCGCCACCACATTGTTTTTGAGTTAGGGATGTTGTACAAAATCCCTAGATCTGGGGAAAATAGATTGGATTTCTCTCTCTCTCTCTCTCTCTCTCTCTCTCTCTCTCTCTCCTCTCTCTCTCTCTCTCTCTCTCTCTCTCTCTCTCTCTCTCTTCTCTCTCCTCTCTCTCTCTCTCTCTCTCTCTCTCTCTCTCTCTCTCTCTCTCTCTCTCTCTCTCTCTCTCTCTCTCTCTCTCTCTCTCTCTCTCTCTCTCTCTCCTCTCTCTCTCTCTCTCTCTCTCTCTCTCTCTCTCTCTCTCTCTCTCTCTCTCTCTCTCTCTCTCTCTCTCTCTCTCTCTCTCTCTCTCTCTCTCTCTCTCTCTCTCTCTCTCTTTACTTCCAGACATCATACTACTACTACTACTTCTCTCCCAGGCAATCTCCAGAGACAGTGACTCGCTCATCCCCGGGGAGGGTGGCGGCAGTGGTGGGTTTGCCGGGTCCTCGCAGTGGTGGTTTAGGCACCCCAAAGTGAGGGAGAAATGGAGGGTGGTGGCGGCAGCTTTTGTCCTGCTATTGGTGGGACTAGGTAAGTGTGTGGGTGGGTGAGTGTGTGTGTGTGTGTGTGGGGTAGGGGACTCTGTGTGTGTGGGTGGGGTGGGGGACTCTGTGTGTGGGTGGGGTGGGTGTCTGTGTGTGGGTGGGGTGGGGGACTCTGCGTGTGGGTGGGTGGGGTGGGGTGGGTGTCTGTGTGTGGGTGGGGTGGGTGTCTGTGTGTGGGTGGGGTGGGGGACTCTGCGTGTGGGTGGGTGGGGTGGGGTGGGTGTCTGTGTGTGGGTGTGTATTGTTGATATTTATTGAGTTATTCTAGGGGTAGTAGTAGTTAGTAGTAGTAGTGGTAGTAGTAGTGGTAGTAGTAGTAGTAGTAGTAGTAGTAGGGGTAATCCATGGGTGTCAGCTCTGTCAGTACGTCAAAAAGCCAATCTTTTCAAAGCCTCTAAAAAGCTGGATCTCATCAATGTGTCAAGAAATTAAAACTGACTACAGGTTATCAAAGCATCACAAACACCAGATCTCTTCAAGGCATCAGAATTGTATGAAATTCTATCCAGGCATCAAAAACTTCTGGTCTTTGCACAGTGTCAAAAACAGCTTCAGGTCTCAGCAGAGCATCAAAACTCATCATGTACTGGAAAGCCGGCCACACACACACCGGCGCGGCCTGTCCGGCCCACAAAAAGTGGCGGGGCATCGTTCGCCGGACGAGACCCACACACACACCGGCCGCCTCATGACAATATACAGTACACGTCGGACCCCCGTGGTGACAACATGAATCCCCTGTCCCACAATGACTTGTTGGTGATGGCTGCATGTGCCGCCATATATAATACCTCTATATAATACGTCATACTATATATAATACGTCATATATAATACCTATATTATCATAAATACAATTATAACTGGTACAATTAGTCATTATCTGGCCCAGCGAGGGGCGGGCCGCGCCGGAAGGCACCCACACACACGCAGGCGGCAGGCCGCGCCGGACGGAATTTTCAAGCGCCGACTGATTTTCATCCGGCCGCTGCGACAGCCCCGCCGGATGAACAACACCCCCACACACACACCGGCCGCCTCTAGCCATGCCCCTTTTCGTCGCCCGGATAGACCGCGCCTGCGTGTGTGTGTGGCCGGCTGTAGGCTGCAGCAGATGAAGCACGATGGCTGCAGCAGATGAAGCACAGTGGCTGCAGCAGATGAAGCACGGTGGCTGCAGCAGATGAAGCACGATGGCTGCAGCAGATGAAGCACGATGGCTGCAGCAGATGAAGCACGGTGGCTGCAGCAGATGAAGCACGGTGGCTGCAGCAGATGAAGCACGATGGCTGCAGCAGATGAAGCACGGTGGCTGCAGCAGATGAAGCACGATGGCTGCAGCAGATGAAGCACGATGGCTGCAGCAGATGAAGCACGGTGGCTGCAGCAGATGAAGCACGGTGGCTGCAGCAGATGAAGCACGATGGCTGCAGCAGATGAAGCACGGTGTGACACTATAAGAACACAAGATGCATAGCAATGTCCGTCTATATTACAACTACCTAATTACTTGAACTACCTAAGATTCATTAAATTGAAATATAAATATCATACTTCCTTCCCAGGACAGGAAATTGAAGTGGGTCGTGTAGTAGTAGTAATCAGCAGCTAATCTAACATGAACTGTGCCATTAAAGTCTCGCTGAAATGTATTATTTGCATTCCACAGTGTTGCTATCGGCCGGGGTGGTGGTGGAGGTGGTCCCTTTAAAGAACCTCTCAGGGGCTGTATTCATCATAGCAGGACTCTCCTTATGCTCTTATGTTCTTATGTCCCCATTCCACGGCCTCTTGTAGCTTCCTTATGTTCTTATGTCCCCATTCCACGACCTCTTGTAGCTTCCTTATGTTCTTATGTCCCCATTCCACGGCCTCTTGTAGCTTCCTTATGTTCTTATGTTCTTATGTCCCCATTCCACGGCCTCTTGTAGCTTCCTTATGTTCTTATGTCCCCATTCCACGACCTCTTGTAGCTTCCTTATGTTCTTATGTCCCCATTCCACGACCTCTTGTAGCTTCCTTATGCTCTTATGTTCTTATGTCCCCATTCCACGACCTCTTGTAGCTTCCTTATGTTCTTATGTTCTTATGTCCCCATTCCACGGCCTCTTGTAGCTTCCTTATGTTCTTATGTTCTTATGTCCCCATTCCACGGCCTCTTGTAGCTTCCTTATGTTCTTATGTTCTTATATCACCATTCCACGGCCTCTTGTAGCTTCCTTATGTTCTTATGTTCTTATGTCCCCATTCCACGGCCTCTTGTAGCTTCCTTATGTTCTTATGTTCTTATATCACCATTCCACGGCCTCTTGTAGCTTCCTTATGTTCTTATGTTCTTATATCACCATTCCACGGCCTCTTGTAGCTTCCTTATGTTCTTATGTTCTTATATCACCATTCCACGGCCTCTTGTAGCTTCCTTATGCCCTCCTTATGTTCTTATGTCCCCATTCCACGGCCTCTTGTAGCTTCCTTATGTTCTTATGTTCTTATGTCCCCATTCCACGGCCTCTTGTAGCTTCCTTATGTTCTTATGTTCTTATGTCCCCATTCCACGGCCTCTTGTAGCTTCCTTATGTTCTTATGTTCTTATGTCCCCATTCCACGGCCTCTTGTAGCTTCCTTATGTTCTTATGTTCTTATGTCCCCATTCCACGGCCTCTTGTAGCTTCCTTATGTTCTTATGTTCTTATGTCCCCATTCCACGGCCTCTTGTAGCTTCCTTATGTTCTTATGTTCTTATGTCCTCATTCCACGGCCTCTTGTAGCTTCCTTATGTTCTTATGTTCTTATGTCCTCATTCCACGGCCTCTTGTAGCTTCCTTATGTTCTTATGTTCTTATGTCCCCATTCCACGGCCTCTTGTAGCTTCCTTATGTTCTTATATCCTTATATCCTCATTCCACGGCCTCTTGTAGCTTCCTTATGTTCTTATGTTCTTATATCACCATTCCACGGCCTCTTGTAGCCTCCTTATGTTCTTATGTTCTTATATCACCATTCCACGGCCTCTTGTAGCTTCCTTATGTTCTTATGTTCTTATATCCTCATTCCACGGCCTCTTGTAGCTTCCTTATGTTCTTATATCACCATTCCACGGCCTCTTGTAGCTTCCTTATGTTCTTATGTTCTTATATCACCATTCCACGGCCTCTTGTAGCTTCCTTATGTTCTTATGTTCTTATATCACCATTCCACGGCCTCTTGTAGCTTCCTTATGTTCTTATGTTCTTATATCACCATTCCACGGCCTCTTGTAGCTTCCTTATGTTCTTATATCCTCATTCCACGGCCTCTTGTAGCTTCCTTATGTTTATGTTCTTATATCACCATTCCACGGCCTCTTGTAGCTTCCTTATGTTCTTATGTTCTTATATCACCATTCCACGGCCTCTTGTAGCTTCCTTATGTTCTTATGTTCTTATATCACCATTCCACGGCCTCTTGTAGCTTCCTTATGTTCTTATGTTCTTATATCACCATTCCACGGCCTCTTGTAGCTTCCTTATGTTCTTATGTTCTTATGTCCCCATTCCACGGCCTCTTGTAGCTTCCTTATGTTCTTATGTTCTTATGTCCTCATTCCACGGCCTCTTGTAGCTTCCTTATGTTCTTATGTTCTTATGTCCTCATTCCACGGCCTCTTGTAGCTTCCTTATGTTCTTATGTTCTTATATCACCATTCCACGGCCTCTTGTAGCTTCCTTATGTTCTTATGTTCTTATGTCCCCATTCCACGGCCTCTTGTAGCTTCCTTATGTTCTTATGTTCTTATGTCCCCATTCCACGGCCTCTTGTAGCTTCCTTATGTTCTTATGTTCTTATGTCCCCATTCCACGGCCTCTTGTAGCTTCCTTATGTTCTTATGTTCTTATATCACCATTCACGGCCTCTTGTAGCTTCCTTATGTTCTTATGTTCTTATATCACCATTCCACGGCCTCTTGTAGCTTCCTTATGTTCTTATGTTCTTATGTCCCCATTCCACGGCCTCTTGTAGCTTCCTTATGTTCTTATGTCCCCATTCCACGGCCTCTTGTAGCTTCCTTATGTTCTTATGTTCTTATATCCTCATTCCACGGCCTCTTGTAGCTTCCTTATGTTCTTATGTTCTTATGTCCTCATTCCACGGCCTCTTGTAGCTTCCTTATGTTCTTATGTCCTCATTCCACGGCCTCTTGTAGCTTCCTTATGTTCTTATATCACCATTCCACGGCCTCTTGTAGCTTCCTTATGTTCTTATGTTCTTATGTCCCCATTCCACGGCCTCTTGTAGCTTCCTTATGTTCTATGTTCTTATATCACCATTCCACGGCCTCTTGTAGCTTCCTTATGTTCTTATGTTTCTTATATCACCATTCCACGGCCTCTTGTAGCTTCCTTATGTTCTTATATCCTCATTCCACGGCCTCTTGTAGCTTCCTTATGTTCTTATGTTCTTATATCACCATTCCACGGCCTCTTGTAGCTTCCTTATGTTCTTATATCACCATTCCACGGCCTCTTGTAGCTTCCTTATGTTCTTATGTTCTTATGTCCCCATTCCACGGCCTCTTGTAGCTTCCTTATGTTCTTATGTTCTTATATCACCATTCCACGGCCTCTTGTAGCTTCCTTATGTTCTTATGTTCTTATGTCCTCATTCCACGGCCTCTTGTAGCTTCCTTATGTTCTTATGTTCTTATATCCTCATTCCACGGCCTCTTGTAGCTTCCTTATGTTCTTATGTTCTTATATCACCATTCCACGGCCTCTTGTAGCTTCCTTATGTTCTTATGTTCTTATGTCCCCATTCCACGGCCTCTTGTAGCTTCCTTATGTTCTTATGTCCCCATTCCACGGCCTCTTGTAGCTTCCTTATGTTCTTATATCACCATTCCACGGCCTCTTGTAGCTTCCTTATGTTCTTATGTTCTTATGTCCCCATTCCACGGCCTCTTGTAGCTTCCTTATGTTCTTATGTTCTTATATCACCATTCCACGGCCTCTTGTAGCTTCCTTATGTTCTTATGTTCTTATATCACCATTCCACGGCCTCTTGCAGCTTCCTTATGTTCTTATGTTCTTATATCACCATTCCACGGCCTCTTGTAGCTTCCTTATGTTCTTATGTTCTTATGTCCCCATTCCACGGCCTCTTGTAGCTTCCTTATGTTCTTATGTTCTTATATCACCATTCCACGGCCTCTTGTAGCTTCCTTATGTTCTTATGTTCTTATATCACCATTCCACGGCCTCTTGTAGCTTCCTTATGTTCTTATGTTCTTATATCACCATTCCCACGGCCTCTTGTAGCTTCCTTATGTTCTTATGTTCTTATATCACCATTCCACGGCCTCTTGTAGCTTCCTTATGTTCTTATGCCCTCATTCCACGGCCTCTTGTAGCTTCCTTATGTTCTTATGTTCTTATATCACCATTCCACGGCCTCTTGTAGCTTCCTTATGTTCTTATATCCTCATTCCACGGCCTCTTGTAGCTTCCTTATGTTCTTATGTTCTTATATCACCATTCCACGGCCTCTTGTAGCTTCCTTATGTTCTTATGTTCTTATATCACCATTCCACGGCCTCTTGTAGCTTCCTTATGTTCTTATGTCCCCATTCCACGGCCTCTTGTAGCTTCCTTATGTTCTTATGTTCTTATATCACCATTCCACGGCCTCTTGTAGCTTCCTTATGTTCTTATGCCCTCATTCCACGGCCTCTTGTAGCTTCCTTATGTTCTTATGTTCTTATATCACCATTCCACGGCCTCTTGTAGCTTCCTTATGTTCTTATATCCTCATTCCACGGCCTCTTGTAGCTTCCTTATGTTCTTATGTCTTATATCACCATTCCACGGCCTCTTGTAGCTTCCTTATGTTCTTATGCCCTCATTCCACGGCCTCTTGTAGCTTCCTTATGTTCTTATGTTCTTATATCACCATTCCACGGCCTCTTGTAGCTTCCTTATGTTCTTATGTTCTTATATCACCATTCCACGGCCTCTTGTAGCTTCCTTATGTTCTTATGTTCTTATATCACCATTCCACGGCCTCTTGTAGCTTCCTTATGTTCTTATATCCTCATTCCACGGCCTCTTGTAGCTTCCTTATGTTCTTATGTTCTTATATCACCATTCCACGGCCTCTTGTAGCTTCCTTATGTTCTTATGTTCTTATGTCCCCATTCCACGGCCTCTTGTAGCTTCCTTATGTTCTTATGTTCTTATATCACCATTCCACGGCCTCTTGTAGCTTCCTTATGTTCTTATGTTCTTATATCACCATTCCACGGCCTCTTGTAGCTTCCTTATGTTCTTATGTTCTTATGTCCCCATTCCACGGCCTCTTGTAGCTTCCTTATGTTCTTATGTTCTTATATCACCATTCCACGGCCTCTTGTAGCTTCCTTATGTTCTTATGTTCTTATATCACCATTCCACGGCCTCTTGTAGCTTCCTTATGTTCTTATGTTCTTATATCACCATTCCACGGCCTCTTGTAGCTTCCTTATGTTCTTATGTTCTTATATCACCATTCCACGGCCTCTTGTAGCTTCCTTATGTTCTTATGCCCTCATTCCACGGCCTCTTGTAGCTTCCTTATGTTCTTATGTTCTTATATCACCATTCCACGGCCTCTTGTAGCTTCCTTATGTTCTTATGTTCTTATATCACCATTCCACGGCCTCTTGTAGCTTCCTTATGTTCTTATATCCTCATTCCACGGCCTCTTGTAGCTTCCTTATGTTCTTATATCCCCATTCCACGGCCTCTTGTAGCTTCCTTATGTTCTTATGTTCTTATATCACCATTCCACGGCCTCTTGTAGCTTCCTTATGTTCTTATGTTCTTATATCACCATTCCACGGCCTCTTGTAGCTTCCTTATGTTCTTATGTTCTTTATATCACCATTCCACGGCCTCTTGTAGCTTCCTTATGTTCTTATGTTCTTATATCACCATTCCACGGCCTCTTGTAGCTTCCTTATGTTCTTATATCCTCATTCCACGGCCTCTTGTAGCTTCCTTATGTTCTTATGTTCTTATATCACCATTCCACGGCCTCTTGTAGCTTCCTTATGTTCTTATGTTCTTATATCACCATTCCACGGCCTCTTGTAGCTTCCTTATGTTCTTATGTTCTTATATCACCATTCCACGGCCTCTTGTAGCTTCCTTATGTTCTTATGTTCTTATGTCCCCATTCCACGGCCTCTTGTAGCTTCCTTATGTTCTTATGTTCTTATATCACCATTCCACGGCCTCTTGTAGCTTCCTTATGTTCTTATGTTCTTATATCACCATTCCACGGCCTCTTGTAGCTTCCTTATGTTCTTATATCCTCATTCCACGGCCTCTTGTAGCTTCCTTATGTTCTTATGTTCTTATATCACCATTCCACGGCCTCTTGTAGCTTCCTTATGTTCTTATGTTCTTATATCACCATTCCACGGCCTCTTGTAGCTTCCTTATGTTCTTATGTTCTTATATCACCATTCCACGGCCTCTTGTAGCTTCCTTATGTTCTTATGTTCTTATATCACCATTCCACGGCCTCTTGTAGCTTCCTTATGTTCTTATATCCTCATTCCACGGCCTCTTGTAGCTTCCTTATGTTCTTATGTTCTTATGTCCCATTCCACGGCCTCTTGTAGCTTCCTTATGTTCTTATGTTCTTATGTCCCCATTCCACGGCCTCTTGTAGCTTCCTTATGTTCTTATGTTCTTATATCACCATTCCACGGCCTCTTGTAGCTTCCTTATGTTCTTATATCCTCATTCCACGGCCTC
>JACEEZ010015029.1:165000-187500 GCA_016584305.1 Chionoecetes opilio
CCTACAATTTAACGCACTCTTAAATTTACCCCAAACACACTTTAACGCACTCTGATATTCACCTACAATTTAACGCACTCTTAAATTTACCCCAAACACACTTTAACGCACTCTGATATTCACCTACAATTTAACGCACTTAAATTTGCACAAAATTGATCATCAAGTTTTACGCTTTTAAAAATCTATGAAATTCAGAGTTAGCGAAAAAAATATTGTACTGAAAATTTCCGCAACGCTTCAAAAAATATAAATATCGCACAAACTCGTCTTTGACACATAAAACTCTCTGCAAATTTGAGTTACCTACACACAAAAACATGGTGTATCAAAAATTCCCTTGCTTAAAAAGATTGAAATGACACACAAAATTAATCTTTGGTTTATATTAATTTACGATAATTTGAATTAGCAAAAATAATACTGTCCTGAAATTTCCCGCAACGCTTCAAAAAATATAAGTAACGCAATTTTTGAGTTACGGAAAAATTATATTGTATAAAAAAATTGCTAAAATCGTAAGAAAATGATAAATGACGCACAAAATTGATCGTCAATGTTTAAAAATCAATGAAAATCAGTTATTGAAAAAAAATATTCCATCAAAAATTCGCTCAAATGCGTAAAAAATAGAAATTTCGCGCACAATTTTTCTTTGATATAGTATACAAATTTGAGTTACGTAAAAAAAAGTCCCAAAAATCAAGGTTTGCACGTTTAAAAATCTATGAAATTCAGAGTTAGCGAAAAAAATATTGTCCTGAAAATTTCCGCAACGCTTAAAAAAATTGAAATGATGGACAAATATTTCTTTGATATAATAAAAATCAATGAAATTTTGAGTTACACACAAAATATTGTAATAAAAATTCTCTAAAAGCGTCAAATATACTAATTATCGGACAAAATTCTTCTAAGATATATAAAATTTATTGGGGAAATATGCTTCGCTCGACGTATTTTTCACAACGCATTATTTTCCGTGAATGTAATTTGTGTGTTAAAAGGAGAAATGAAACGTAATTTGTGTGTTAAATGAGAAATATAACGTAATTTGTGTGTTAAATGAAAAATGAAACGTAATTTGGGTGTTAAATGAGAAATAAAACGTAATTTGGGTGTTAAATGAGAAATAAAACGTAATTTGTGTTAAATGAGAAATAAAACGTAATTTGGGTGTTAAATGAGAAATAAAACTTAATTTGTGTTAAATGAGAAATAAAACTTAATTTGTGTGTTAAATGAGAAATAAAACGTAATTTGGGTGTTAAATGAGAAATAAAACGTAATTTGTGTGTTAAATGAGAAATAAAACGTTATTTGTGTGTTAAATGAGAAATAAAACGTAATTTGTGTGTTAATAAGAAATAAAACGTAATTTGGGTGTTAAATGAGAAATGAAACGTAATTTGTGTGTTAAATGAGAAATAAAACGTAATTTGTGTGTTAAATGAGAAATAAAACGTAATTTGTGTGTTAAATGAGAAATAAAACGTAATTTGTGTGTTAATAAGAAATAAAACTTAATTTGTGTGTTAATTAAGCAATGAAACGTAATTTGGGTGTTAAATATGAGATGAGTTTGTTGATAGGAGTGACTTATGAAAATACATCTAAGAATTATTATTGGAAGGAAAAATTTGACGCAATGATAATAACTCAGGAGAATAATATGATAATGACTTAGGAGAATTATGTTTATTATGATTTATAGAATGACTTATAGATGACTTAATGACTTATATAATGACTTGGTTAATTGTGACTAAAGATAATTAATGGGAGAAATTAATGTGTTTAACGGAATCGTAAATATTGACTTGGGGAAAAAATATGAAAAGTGACAAAATGGTGAAAAAGTGACAAAAATTATGAAAAGAATGACAAAAATTATGAAAATGACAAAAATGATGAAAAAGTGACAAAAATTATGAAAAGAATGACAAAAATGATGAAAAGAATGACAAAAATGATGAAAAGAATGACAAAAATTATGAAAAGAATGACAAAAATTATGAAAAGAATGACAAAAATTATGAAAACGTGACAAAAATGATGAAAACGTGACAAAAATGATGAAAAGAATGACAAATTATGAAAAGTGACAAAAATTATGAAAAGAATGACAAAAATTATGAAGGGACAAAAATTATGAAAATTAACAAAAATGATGAAGTGACAAAAATTATGAAAAGAATGACAAAAATTATGAAGTGACAAAAATTATGAAAATTAACAAAAATGATGAAAAGAATGACAAAAATGATGAAGTGACAAAAATGATGAAAAGAATGACAAAAATTATGAAGTGACAAAAATTATGAAGTGACAAAAATGATGAAAAGTAACAAAAATGACGAAAAGAATGACTTAGACAAATTATGAAAAGAATGACAATGAATGATTCTAGTCACTAATTCGATATATTATTACCTACTACCTATATATATATATAAAAAAAAAATATATATATAGCTACTTTGTACTGTATATAATTATGAAAAACCGTATTATATATTTTATTTTTATTATATAAGAAAAACTACTCTATTTCTTCCTTTTTTTTTGTATATAATAAAAACTGTATCAGATATTTTTTATAGTGATATTAGTCAAGATTTTCGAATGTTTTAGTGTATATAAATTTTTTTAAACCATTGTGTATGTAACAAATGCACCTTTTACAAATCTCAAACTTCATACCAATATATTCATAGTTTTTTTATCGATCGCAATTAATATAGCTCAGATTTCTCGTACGTCTGCGTAATTTTGTGAAATTACGTATATTTTAGCCGTAGAAAATATTGCGTAACCTTTGTATATATGTCGCAAAACTCATTTTATACCTAGTCAATTATTTTTTTTTTCCGTTCGCAATTAAAATAGTTTCGATTTCTCGTATACGTAATTTTGTAAACTTTAGATCTTCCGTAAATTTTAGGTATAGAAAATATTACGTAACCCTTGTATATATGCCGCAGAACTAATTTTATAGCTACAAATTTTTTTCCGTTCACAATTGAAATAGTTCGTAAAATTCTTGCATACCGTACGTAATTTTGTAAACTTAAGAACTTCCGTAAATTTTAGGTATAGAAAATATTACGTACCCCTTGTATATATGCCGCAGAACTAATTTTATACCTACAATTTTTTTTTCCGTTCAGAATTAAAATAGTTCGTAAAATTCTTGCATACGTCATTTTGTAAACTTAAGATCTATCGTAAATTTTAGGTATAGAAAATATTACGTAACCCTTGTATATATGCCGCAGAACTCATACGCATAATCTGTTCCTTTGTAAATGACTGAGATATCCGAGTGTGTCACAATCCTTTATTAAAATATAATATAAAGTCTTAATTCATTTATCACTATTTTATTATAGTAGTAGTACAGTTGTTATTATTTTTGCATCAATGTACACCGTCCTGACACTCCTTCTCTGACACTCCCGGCCTCTTGTAGCTTCCTTATGTTCTTATGTTCTATGTCCCGGCCTCTTGTAGCTTCCTTATTCCTTCCTGTTCTTCTTATGTTCTTCTAATGTTCTGGTTGTTGTTGTATTTCTTCTCATTTTTTCCCTCTCTCCTCTCCCAATCTCCTTCCTCTCCTCTCTCTCTCTTCTTTCGTCTCTCTTCTCTCTCCATATCCTCCTTCCTCCCTCTCTCTCTCTCTCCTCGTCTCATCTTCTCTCTCCATAACCCCTTCCCGCGCCTCTCTCTCATTCTCTTCGTCTCGCTTCTCTGCCATAATCCTGCTTCCCTTCCTCTCTCTCTTCGCTTTCTTCTCTTTCTCTAATCCTCTCTCTCTCTCTTTCTCTCCTCTTTGCTGATTGAACTATGAAGGGTCAATATATACAGAGTTGTTTTTTGTTTTGTAACCTCACCCACTCCCGTCGCCGCTTGCCGTCGGTGCTGTGACGGAAATGCCGTGGCAGGGTTTGTCCCACGACGGTTGTGGCGGTCATGGCTTCCGTGTTCAAGGTCATGTTTCTGCATATCGTTACTCTCACTCGAGATTATGAAATAACCACAGGAGGTTTACAAAACTGACCCAGCCATCATCTTCGTGACACATTTCTGCATGTCATAAGCAACACAAATATACGAAAACATTTTTGTGTGTTCTAAAAATTATAGCAAAAACAAATAGTGTCTAAACATTGTTCTCACTTTTGTGTCTTCAACGCGCTGAAATTTCCCAACTATTTCTACTATTTAATGTTTGATCACATGCTCGTAACCAGGTGACTTTCTTGGTTCTGAGGGTACACGGTACATAGCAATGCAATAATATCTAGATAGTGAAAACTGCCGATAACTTGAAGCATGTGTTTGGCGCTGACCCGTGAGTGTCGTGCTGCCCGCATTACCTGCCAATGATTGAAACCTGCTCTGCAATGATGGCCGTGGGCAGCGCGACGGTTAATTTTGCGGTCGGATGTGGTCGACTGGATTGAGTGGACGGAGACTGTTTGGACGGCAGGGACGGTGGTGAGTGGTGGTGTGGACGGTGGTGAGTGGTGGTGTGGACGGGGCTTTATGTACAAATTGTTTCGTTGGGTTTTTACTAACTCAAAAATGTTAACTCCTTGAGACCCAGAACGTAATTTCCATAGTAATTTGTGTACCATTGTAGTAGTAGTTGTAGTAATTTGTGGACGCCTTTTTAGTGACTATAAGTAATATTTTATAGCTATGACCTGTTTAGTATCCTTGTCCACTAACTACTGTGGTATATTCAGTGACTTTTCGTAATTTTATGGCTGACAACAGACAATATTTTTATAGCCAAGGAAAGATCTGGGCGTGAAGGGGTTAAGTCCAATGCTGCTGTCAATACTGAAGCAATGTATATGTATATAATAGGTAGGTATACACAGGTGTACAGATAGGCTGGTGGATGATAGAATAGACTCAGTCATCAGGTAGTTAGTGGAGAGACGATACTTGGAAATTACGTTATGGGCCTCAAGGGGTTAGATCTGTCAATGAATCCTTACCGTAGATAACACTATAGTCGCCAGTCACTCGCCACTGCACTACTTAGCATCACTACAGCCTTGTATGTGCCACTGAAGAGACATGCACAGTAGTTTATATTATGTACATCACACTACATGTCTTCAGTGGCACATAAAAGTCTGTAGTGATGCTAAAATTCGTAATATATTGTTAAGGCCGACATTAGTGCAGTGCCTGGCGACATTAGTGCAGTGGCAAGTGACTGGCGACTATAGTGTTATCTACGGTAGAAAGACTAACACTACTATACGTTAAGTTACAATACTATAACCAGTAAGATGCCTTAATCGCCGAGGGACGAGTGAGCCCGTAGAAACCCGCCGCAAGCGTAGAAACCCGGAGTTTGACCTGTGTGACATTGTGAGGTGTGGGGTCTCAAACCACACACCAAATTTCAACTTAGTCGGTACAGCCGTTTCTCAGCTACAGCAAGATAACGTTGTCTGACACCCCTCACGCGGCACACGCCACGCGCCACGCTGACCCCTCACGTGAGACAAAACCTGTCAAGCACAAATACGGATTGAATGGGGCTATCAGATGGCCAAGTCCGCTTGTCAATCGGCAGCGGGATTCCAAAGATATAAGTCGTGATGGTCGGTGATGGCAAAACGCGTGATGGTCGGTCGGGTCGGGTCGGCCGCTTATCCCGGAACAATCCGTATCAGTGAGGACTCACGCTTGTAATTATTTTTTACCTATTAGTCCTAGCGTTAGGGTTAGTTTGATGTTTGAATAATTTTGTCGTATCGACGCAGCTGAGATGGATCTCCGCTGTAACCAGACAGCTCTCTCACAAACTACCCCTAGAGAGCTGTCTGCTAGTGCTTATAGTGTTGGGGGAAGCCACCACCCCGGGAGGCGGGTCACAAACCCCCGGCTAACACCCGGTACCCAATCACTGCTGGGTGGACAGGGGCTCGGGTTTTAAGGAAACAGCCCATCTGTTTCCGCTCCGCCCGGGGATCGAACCCGGGACTTCTCGGTTGTGAATCGAGCGTGCTTCCCCTACACCACGGAGTACCCCCAATGTATAGTGTATATAATAATAATAATAATAATAATAATAATAATAATAATAATAATAATAATAATAATAATAATAATAATAATAATAATAATAATAATAATAATAATAATAGTAATAATAATATAATAATAATAATAATAATAGTAATAATAATAATAGTAATAATAATAATAATAGTAATAATAATAATAGTAATAATTTTATTCTCACCCGAAGGCATACAAGAAAAAACAACAACAACAATATATAGAGACGAGGGAATGAACAGAAGTACTAAAACAATAGGCGTTTTCTGCGGGGATCCTGATTGCAACCGGAAATTTTTTGGTTGCTCAAATTTCGATCCCTGTTCAACCCAACAGGGAAGATGATTGGCCCGACCCGCAAACATTTGTTGTTGTTGTTGTGACCGTTTGCAACCGAACATTTTCCGATTGCAACCAAAAATCCCCCGCAGAAAACGCCTTAATTGATAATAGCTATATATCATAATAATAATAATAATAATAATAATAATAATAATAATAATAGTAATAATAATAATAATAATAATAATAATAATAATAATAATAGTAATAATAATAATAATAATAGTAATAATAGTAAATAATAATAATAATAATAATAGTAATAATAATAATAATAATAATAATAATAATAATAGTAATAATAATAATAATAATAATAATAATAGTAATAATAATAATAATAATAATAATAATAATAGTAATAATAATAATAATAATAGTAATAATAATAACAATAATAGTAATAATAATAATAATAATAGTAATAATAATAATAGTAATAATAATAATAATAGTAATAATAATAATAATAATAATAATAATAATAGTAATAATAATAATAGTAATAATAATAATAATAATAATAATAATAATATAATAATAGTTTTGATATCACCCGGCGGCATACAGGCAAAAAATAATTTGTATAAGTAAAGTCTATGTTAGTGTATTCTGATTGTCTATAGCAAGGGTGCGATGGCCAGATCTGGGCAGTATTTAAATACATTGTATTTAAATACATTCAATATATTTAGTGCCCAGCCCTGGCGATGCCCTCCGACCCCCTGCGTAGCGCCAGCTGCATCATGGGACCTCCTCCGCCTTCTCCTTCTCCTCCTTCTCTTCTCCTCTTCGCCTGCGGGAAACAAATAGTGTGATGAATAAATAATAATGGCGGGAAATTTCAATGCGTTAATATATGGTTTTTATTTGCGTTATAATAAATTGTAAACTTTATCTTGAAAAAAAATTATATTCTACTATTTTTTATTATATGGCGGCATATGCTCAGCTGCGCGTGGCCTCGGTGCTCATCTCCGTGGCATTAGCCCTTGAGCTTATTTGTCTATAATAGCGATAAAGAAAAATGCCATGTTTTCAGGAAGGTTTTTTTTCTTTTTTCTTTTTCTGCCTTTTAGTGAGTTTTTTTTTTTTTTTTTTTTTTTTTTTTTATGTACCTTTCTGTTGTACTTTTTTCCTGAGGTAGAGGAAGTGTAGGAGGAGGTAGAGGATGCCGCCGCTGAGGGACAGGTAGCCGTAGATCATAAAGGTTTCCTGCAGACCCAGACTCGCGATCAGATACCCGCCTAGTAACGAACCCAAGCCGCGACCTGCAGATTACAACAAGAAAAACAAATGCTATACAAAATGATAAAGCTAATGATAAAAGTTCCACTACCATACCGTAGATAACAGTATAGGTGTCTTGCACTGACGTCACGATTTAGCGTCTTCAAGCCAAATGCCACCGTCTTCAAGCCAAATGCCGCCCGTCGGAGCGAGCTGGAGGACCAACAAACGCCACTTGCCGCCCGTGTTTGCCAGCTTAGGGTCATTTTCCCCTACCAAATATATGTTTATCAGTATACAAGATACACTGTTATCTTCGGAAATGTTTGTTCTATAATATTATCAAATAAAAAACCGTAAAACACTAAAGAAAGGCCATTATGAGACTCAAGAAATATGCATGAACTTAATATTCACCAACTCCAGCTCCCATTTAATATTTTGCTCGAAAACATTTTACATGGAGAATATGAATAGAAGCGGAATTTCATTAGCTTTCCATTGATATATTTCATTATCTGATAAATGAATTAGAACCATGCATAAATTAGCGTTAACTAAATAAATAACCTCATCAATCGGGAAAAATTACCCGATTTCATGATGTTATTTATTTAGTTAACGCTCATTTATGTATGCTGCTAATTTATTTATCAGATAACGAAATTTATCAATGGCAAGCTAATGAAATTCCGCTTCTATTCATATTGTCCATGTAAAAAGTTTTCGAGCAAAATATTAAATGACGAAGAGTTTAATAGAATATTAAGTTCATGCATATTTCTTGAGTCTCATAATGGCAGTTATTTAGTGTGTTTTACGGTTTTTTATTTGATAATATTATAGAACAAACATTTCCGAAGATAACAGTATATCTTTTATACTGATAAACATATATTTATTAGGGGAAACTGACCATTAAGCTGGCAAACACGGGCGGCAAGTGGCGTTTGTTGGTCCTCCAGCTCGCATTTCCCGCGCTTTTCGCCTGCACAGCGAGGGCTGTGACGTCACGTGCAAGACACCTATAGTCGCCACCAGCACTAATGTCGCCAGGCGCCATATATTACGAATGATAGCCTCACTACTGCTGTGTCTGTGCCACTGAAGATGATACACAGTAGTTTATATCATGACTGTATAATCTACACTGTTTCAGCGTTGTTTTATGCTTTGTAGCTGCAAGTATAGACGGTTTACAATTTCACTACGCGTTGTTTTTTCGGGCGACGACGACGGCGAGAGGACACACAGAACATAAACACTATCTGGCGACCTTATTGTTGGTCGCCACTCTGGTGATATTTTGGTAATTTGTTCATTTATAGCCCTACTAGCCGCAAAGCCGCTCTCCGGGCGGACTTTTTGGCTAGCTCCTGCGGAGGGCTATTGTTGGGCCTTCGGCCCACCAAACATGGACTCTCCAGATAGCCCCTTCTAACTTTCCTGAAATCATGGATGTAGAAATGTATGTATTCCCCCCACCCATTCACTCACCCATTACCCATCACCCCCCACCCATTCACTCACCCATTACCCATCACCCCCCACCCATTCACTCACCCATTACCCATCACCCCCCACCCATTCACTCACCCATTACCCATCACCACACACCCATTCACTCACCCATTACCCATCACCACACACCCATTCACTCACCCATTACCCATCACCCCCCACCCATTCACTCACCCATTACCCATCACCCCCCACCCATTCACTCACCCATTACCCATCACCACACACCCATTCACTCACCCATTACCCATCACCACCACCCATTCACTCACCCATTACCCATCACCCCCCACCCATTCACTCACCCATTACCCATCACCACACACCCATTCACTCACCCATTACCCATCACCCCCCACCCATTACCCATCACCCCCCACCCATTCACTCACCCATTACCCATCGCCCTCCACCCATTCACTCACCCATCACCCATCACCCCCCACCCATACACTCACCCATTACCCATCACCACACACCCATTACCCATCCCCCCCACCCATTCACTCACCCATCACCCCCACCCATTCACTCACCCATTACCCATCACCACACACCCATTCACTCACCCATTACCCATCACCCCCCACCCATTCACTTCACCCATTACCCATCACCACACACCCATTCACTCACCCATTACCCATCACGCCCCACCCATTCACTCAACCCTCACCCATTCACTCACCCATTACCCATCACTACACACCCATTCACTCACCCATTACCCATCACCCCCCACCCATTCACTCACCCATTACCATCACCACACACCCATTCACTCACCCATTACCCATCACCCCCCACCCATTCACTCACCCATTACCCATCACCACACACCCATTCACTCACCCATTACCCATCACCCCCCACCTATTCCCTCACCCATCACCCATCACCCCCAACCCATCACCCCCCACCCATTCACTCACCCATCACCCACACCCATTACCCATCACCCCACCCATTCACTCACCCATTACCCATCACCCTACATCAAGGCTTCCTCAATTCTCGCAACCCACTTTTGTTTTCACAATTCTCGCTAATAGGCTGCTAAAAAAAAAGAAAAAAAAAAGTGATCGGATCATCTCATAAGTGGGCTTATGACCTTCCCCTGGTCAACCTGATTCCAAAAATGTGCCATATGAGGTGTTTGCGCCACGGGGGGCGGAACCTATACCACACACACACAGACAGACAGACAGACACACTTTCGCTTATATTATTATAGACTATGACACAGATGAAGACACAAAATGACACAGACTCTCCAGATAGCCCCTTCTAACTGTCCTGAAATCATGGATGTACAAATGTAACTATTAACGCCACCACACGGCTGTACATAAAGAAAAAACTTTGTCCTGGCGACTTTAGTGTTATCTACTGTGATGATAATAAAAAATCCACTAATCGTGTTTTTAGCTATAATAAAAATGATATTAGTAAAAACCACATTTCTTATATATATAATTAAACGAGATAACCAAATAAGGAACCCAAACCTTGCCCTGAGATCAAGAACAAAACTGTACCTAATGATAAAACTTTCACTAATCGTGTATTTAGTTAAAGAAATTATGATATAAATATAAACCATGTATTTTTGTATGTATAATATAAATAATAATAATATCAACGCCATTTTATATATAGGAATAAGCTAAAAGAACGACCAGGGGCGTGACGTCATCAGTGCAGTGTTGCCAGATGCAGGAAATTTCTTTGTTTTAGGGAAATTTTGGCTTCGAAAGGAAAAAAAAGGGGCAAATAAGGGAAGATAAGATACAATTTTGTTAATCATAAATATATAATGTATGTTTGTGTATGTGATAGGGAAACTCTGAGGCAATAAGGAAAATTTTGACTTCCACATAGGGAAATTTTAGCGGGTCGATCTGGCAGCACTGCATCAGAGCAAAACGTAAACATTGGCTAAGCGGCACCATATCGCACCCTTCCTATATATCATCTAATATCTTTCGCATCCGTGGCCTTATCGCCTGAACACTTATATCCCGTGACGCAGGAAGAAACAAGGAACACGAGGATGATAAAGAGACAGACATAGGAAGGATTAGATAAAGGAGGTCATGGAAGATAAGCGAGTTTATTTTTCGTGTGGTTAATATTGCCGAGAGAAAAATGGCAATGGGACTTGAGCGCGATGGACGACAAATCGGCGACTGGTGAGTACGTGTTGCTTTGGTAGTGTTGTTATCATTATTATTGTGTTATTATGGAACTCTTATTATCGTTATTATGTTATGGGAAAGTATTAGTGTTTGCAAATTACGGAGAAAAAAACAGTTTCGTTAAAAAAAAAAAAAAAAAAGCGACCAGAAATAGATCAGAAATTATAAGAAATAGATCGAGAAATTAATTGAACGAGAGAGAGAGAGAGAGAGAGAGAGAGAGAGAGAGAGAGAGAGAGAGAGAGAGAGAGAGAGAGAATTGAACGGGAGAAATGTGATTGGAAATGTTAAATGTTGCCTGTTAACGATACATTTGCTACCGTAGATAACAGTAAAGTCGCCACCTGCACTAATGTCGCCAGGCGCCATATATTAGGAATGATAGCCTCACTACTGCTGTGTCTGTGCCACTGAAGATGATACACAGTAGTTTATATCATGACTGTATAATCTACCCTGTTTCAGCGTTGTTTTATGCTTTGTAGCTGCAAGTATAGACGCTTTACAATTTCACTACGCGTTTTTTTTTTCGGGCGACGACGACAGCGGTACGACACTCAGTAAATAAACACTAGATGGCGACTCTACTGTTGGCAGCCACTTTGTAGATATTTTTGTCATTTGTTCATTTATAGCCCTACTATGACACAGATGAAGACACAAAATGACACACACTCTCCAGATAGCCCCTTCTAACTGTCCTGAAATCATGGATGTACAAATGTAACTATTCACGCCACCACACGGCTGTACACAGAAAAAAAAAGTTGTCCTGGCGACTTAACTGTTGTCTACGGTAGGTTAGTTACGCAGATTAGTTAGGAGTATAGTTTCTGTTTGCAAATAACTTATTATTATTATTATTTTTTTTTTTTTTGAGATTTGCGACAAAAAATATTGAAAAACAAATTGAAACTAACCGAATCTATACCTAACCTAACCTAACCTATACCTAATCTAACCTAACCTAACCTATATCTAACCTATACCTAACCTAACCTAACCTAACCTAAACTAACCTAACCTAACCTAGCCTAACCTATACCTAACCTAACCTAACCTAACCTAACCTAACCTAACCTAACCTATACCTAACCTTGGTAAAGTTTCGGTAGTAGGCTTATACAGATTTCGAGGCTGACACTTAGTTTTCGATTTCGAGGCTGACACTTAGTTTTCAATTTCGAGGCTGACACTTAGTTTTCGATTTCGAGGCTGACACTTAGTTTTCGATTTCGAGGCTGACACTTAGTTTTCAATTTCGAGGCTGACACTTAGTTTTCAATTTCGAGGCTGACACTTAGTTTTCAATTTCGAGGCTGACACTTAGTTTTCGATTTCGAGGCTGACACTTAGTTTTCGATTTCGAGGCTGACACTTAGTTTTCGATTTCGAGGCTGACACTTAGTTTTCTATTTCGAGGCTGACACTTAGTTTTCTATTTCGAGGCTGACACTTAGTTTTCTATTTCGAGGCTGACACTTAGTTTTTTATTTCGAGGCTGACACTTAGTTTTCGATTACGAGAGCGACACTTAGTTTTCGATTTCGAGACTGACTCTTAGTTTTTTATTTCGAGGCTGACACTTAGTTTTCGATTTCGAGACTGACACTTAGTTTTCGATTTCGAGGCTGACACTTAGTTTTTTATTTCGAGGCTGACACTTTGTTTTCGATTTCGAGGCTGACACTTAGTTTTTTATTTCGAGGCTGACACTTAGTTTTCGATTTCGAGGCTGACACTTAGTTTTTTATTTGAGGCTGACACTTAGTTTTCGATTTCGAGGCTGACACTTAGTTTTCGATTTCGAGGCTGACACTTAGTTTTTGATTTCGAGGCTGACACTTAGTTTTTTATTTCGAGGCTGACACTTAGTTTTCGATTTCGAGACTGACACTTAGTTTTTTATTTCGAGGCTGACACTTAGTTTTCGATTTCGAGGCTGACACTTAATTTTCGATTTCGAGACTGACACTTAGTTTTTGATTTCGAGGCTGACACTTAGTTTTTTATTTCGAGGCTGACGCTTAGTTTTCGATTTCGAGGCTGACACTTAGTTTTCGATTTCGAGGCTGACACTTAGTTTTCGATTTCGAGGCTGACACTTAGTTTTCGATTTCGAGGCGACACTTAGTTTTTCGATTTCGAGCTGACACTTAGTTTTTGATTTCGAGGCTGACACTTAGTTTTCGATTTCGAGGCTGACACTTAGTTTTCGATTTCGAGGCCGACACTTAGTTTTCGATTTCGAAGCTGACACTTAGTTTTTGATTTCGAGGCTGACACCTAGTTTTCGATTTCGAGGCTGACACTTAGTTTTCGATTTCGAGACTGACACTTAGTTTTTTATTTCGAGGCTGACACTTAGTTTTCGATTTCGAGGCTGACGCTTAGTTTTCGATTTCGAGGCTCGACACTTAGTTTTCGATTTCGAGGCCGACACTTAGTTTTCGATTTCGAGGCTGACACTTAGTTTTCGATTTCGAGGCTGACACTTAGTTTTCGATTTCGAGGCTGACACTTAGTTTTCGATTTCGAGGCTGACACTTAGTTTTCGATTTCGAGGCTGACACTTAGTTTTCGATTTCGAGGCTGACACTTAGTTTTCGATTTCGAGGCTGACACTTAGTTTTCGATTTCGAGGCCGACACTTAGTTTTCGATTTCGAGGCTGACACTTAGTTTTCGATTTCGAGGCTGACACTTAGTTTTGATTTCGAGGCTGACACTTAGTTTTCGATTTCGAGGCTGACACTTAGTTTTCGATTTCGAGGCCGACACTTAGTTTTCGATTTCGGGGCTGACACTTAGTTTTCGATTTCGAGGCTGACACTTAGTTTTCGATTTCGAGGCTGACACTTAGTTTTCGATTTCGAGGCTGACACTTAGTTTTCGATTTCGAGGCTGACACTTAGTTTTCCTGAATAGTTTTGATGTGTATTGAATGAATCTGGCACTCGTTATTGTCGGAAGTCAAAGTTTATTTACAGGTGTGTCCGCCCCGCCCCGCCCCGCCCCGCCCCGCCCTGCCCTGCCTCGCCCCGCCCACCCCCCTCAACCACCTAACTCTCCCCGCCCCAACACCTCTTTCCGCTTCGCACTGCCGATCTTTTGGATAATTTGCGTTTTTGTCAGCTAATATGTTACTAAACCAACCAACCTCTACCTAACATATAACCGAACACAACCCCCTCTAAGCTCCTAACTAACCTACCTTAACCCCTTAAGGCCCAATCTTTCGTTTGCCCCAAAAACATTGCTGTTTGTCTAAGACCATAAAAATTACGGAAAACTTCTATGTATACAAAATAGTTATGGACCAAATACAATGGCAATAGTCTCATAAAACATTGCTTATAGTCACTCAAAAATCGTCTAATGGTACCCAAATTACAATGGAAATTACGTTCTGGGCCTCAAACATTGCTTATAGTCACTACAATCGTCTAATGGCACCCAAATTACAATGGCAATTACTCTGGGTCAACATGTTACAAATCGTCAATGGCACCCAAATTACAATGCATTCGTCTGGCCTCAAAACATTGCTTATAGTCACTAAAAATCGTCATGCACAATTTCAATGGAATTACTTCTGGCTCAAAAATGCTATAGTCACAAAATCGTAATGGCACCAAATTACAATGGAATTCGTTCTGGGCCTCAAAACATTGCTTATAGTCACTAAAAATCGTCTAATGGTACCCAAATTACAATGGAAATTACGTTCTGGGCCTCAAAACATTGCTTATAGTCACTACAAATCGTCTAATGGCACCCAAATTACAATGGAAATTACGTTCTGGGCCTCAAAACATTGCTTATAGTCACTACAAATCGTCTAATGGTACACAAATTACAATGGCAATTACGTTCTGGGCCTCAAAACATTGCTTATAGTCACTACAAATCGTCTAATGGCACCCAAATTACAATGGCAATTACGTTCTGGGCCTCAAAACATTGCTTATAGTCACTAAAAATCGTCTAATGGCACCCAAATTACAATGGAAATTACGTTCTGGGCCTCAAAACATTGTTTATAGTCACTAAAAATCGTCTAATGGCACCCAAATTACAATGGCAATTACGTTCTGGGCCTCAAAACATTGCTTATAGTCAGTCACTACAAATCGTCTAATGGCACACAAATTACAATGGCAATTACGTTCTGGGCCTCAAAACATTGCTTATAGTCACTACAAATCGTCTAATGGTACACAAATTACAATGGCAATTACGTTCTGGGCCTCAAAACATTGCTTATAGTCACTACAAATCGTCTAATGGCACCCAAATTACAATGGCAATTACGTTCTGGGCCTCAAGGGGTTAACCGTTTCTGGCTGAAATAACTATAGATTCTCGGTAGTACATGCAACGCCAATACTACTCCATTGCGCCATGGGAAATGGGGTTCAAAATACTCAGAATGAAGAAATCTATCCGATGATGTAGGTTAGAATCCTAGCACTTTTGAAAGCCCTACCGAAATGACACCGAAAATACGAAATAAATTATATAACCCGGGCCCTTGCCGCGAGAAATGTGAATGTAAATGTTAAATGTTGCTATGAGTAAGGGGCGATCTAATAGAAGTTTTTAAGTGGATAAAGGATGCAATAAAGGAGAGGTAGGAAAAGTTCTCACGGCTAGTAACCAGGGTAGAACAAGAAGTCACGGATTCAAGCTGGAAGGGCGTAGATTTAGAAAGGAAATAGGGAAAAACTGGTTCACAAATAGGGTTGTGAATGATTGGCATGGACTCAGTAGACAGGTAGTTAGTGCGGAGTCATTAGGGAGTTACACACACACACACACACACACACACACAACACACCACACACACCACACACAACAGCCACCACACACACACACCACACCCACACACACACCCACACACCAATCACACACACACACACAATTCCAACATAACACCAACCCACACACCTCACGCTCACAAGCCAGTCACACAATCATCACACAGCACAACACCACACACACACACACACACCCACACCCACACACACACACACCACACACACACCCACCACCCACACCACACACACACACACACACCACATTTTCTATAGGATAAATGTATGAACCTCGTTGTTGTTGTGCAGACTTGCACGTTGGTGAGCGCACACCACACATAGCACAAGTAACATCCCACACACCTCGCCAGGGTAAAGACTAGCCTGGAGGATTCCTTTCTGTAGGGGATACATAGGAAGATTAACTAGGAAGATAGCCTACCTAGGAGATACATAGGAAGATTACATAGGAAGATTACATAGGAAGATTACATAGAAGATTACATAGGAAGATTACTAGGAGATTACTGGAAGATTACATAGGAAGATTACACAGGAAGATTACATAGGAAGATTACATAGGAAGATTACATAGGAAGATTACACAGGAAGATTACATAGGAAGATTACATAGGAAGATTACATAGGAAGATTACATAGGAAGATTACATAGGAAGATTACACAGGAAGATTACATAGGAAGATTACATAGGAAGATTACATAGGAAGATTACACAGGAAGATTACATAGGAAAATATATGGACAGATTGGAAGGACATACTATTTCCTCTTATTAACCAGTTGTACATTATATCGAGTCTCTCTCTCTCTCTCTCTCTCTCTCTCTCTCTCTCCTCTCTCTCTCTCTCTCTCTCTCTCTCTCTCTCTCTCTCTCTCTCTCTCTCTCTCTCTCTCTCTCTCTCTCTCTCTGTCTTCTCTCTCTCTCTCTCTCTGTCTCTCTCTCTCTCTCTCTCTCTCTCTCTCTGTCTCTGTCTCTATCTCTGTCTCTGTCTCTGTCTCTCTCTCTCTCTCTCTCTCTCTCTCTCTCTCTCTCTCTCTCTCTCTCTCTCTCTCTCTCTCTCTCTCTCTCTCTCGACAACAACACCTTGTATAATATAACACTTTTGGCCTCATTTAAAACCTTAGAGTCACCCCGGGCAAGACTATGCATGGCGAGGAGTGACAAAATTATGTTACGTGATGCTGTGACTTAAGGAGGAGGAGGAGGAGGAGGAGGAGGAGGATTATATAGGATTACATAGGAATAACAGACACCAGGAGTCCTATTGGTCCATGACGAGGGTATCTGCTGAACTACATACTACTAACTATCAACTACTTGTAAGAAAACAGTTGGAAAATGATACCATGTCCCTAAAGAGGATAGGAACATGGAAGTTTCATAGTGCAGAATGATAGGATATGAAAAATACTAACTACAACTACCACTACCACTACAACTAATCGATACGGGGGACTAGATACGAATTCGCACTATCAATACCCATTTACTTTACAGTGCGCGTCAAGTCTGTTTTTGAATGTAGTTATTGTGCTGGCTCCGACAACATTTGCTGGTAACTTGTTCCATCGATCAACGACTCTAACATTGAAATAATTTTTACGGAGATCGGTGATGCAACGTTGACCGTTTAGTTTTAAACCATTATTTCTTGTTGTCACTTGAGTTGAAAGCTCGAATAGGTTCTCTTGATTAATGACATCAAAACCTTTTAGGATCTTAAAGGTTTCTATCAAGTCCCCACGGATTCTACGATCCTTTAAGGAAAACATATTAAGTTTCCGCAGTCTCTCTTCATAAGATGAATTTCGCAGAGATGGAATTTGTTTGGTTGCTCTTCTTTGCACTGATTCCAATTTTGCTTGGTCTTTTACGAAACAGGGCGACCAGAATTGAACGGCATATTCCAAGTGCGGCCTAACCAAGGACGTGTATAATTGTGTCATTACTTTCGGAGTTTTGTGTTCAAAGTTACGTTTAATAAAGCCCAACATCATATTTGCCTTTTTACTGGCAGCTAGGCAATGCGGACTAGTTTTCAGATCATTACTGATGATGACACCTAAATCCTTTTCCTGCTGTACTTCAGTTAACGATTTATTTTGCATTTGATAGTTATATTTGAGGTTATCGTTGCCTAGGAGGAGGAGGAGGAGGAAGAGGAAGAAGAGGAGGAGAAGGAGGAATACATAGGAATACATGTGAAGAAGAGATACCAGGCTACCCTTGGGTCTATAACGAGGGTATCTGCTGAACTACACACTACTAACTATCAAACTACATGTAAGAGAACGCTTGGAAGGATACCATGTCCCTAAAGAACATAGGAACATGGAAGTTTCGTAGTGAAGAATGATAGGATATGAAGTAAGGAGGAGATGGAGGAGGAGGAGGAAGGAAGGAAGGAAGGAAGGAGGAAGGAAGGAAGGAAGGAAGGAAGGAAGGAGGAGGGAGGAGGAGGGAGGGAAGGAAGGAAGGAAGGAAGGAAGAAGGAAGGTGGGTGGGTGGGTGGTTGGGAGGGAGGAAGGAAGGAAGGAAGGAAGGAAGGAAGGAAGGAAGAAGGAGGGTGGGTGGGTGGTGGGTGGTGGTTGGGAGGAAGGAAGGAAGAAGGAAGACGAACACAAGCTGCAATGATATAGAGAAAGAACAAGAGAGAGAGAGAGAGGAGAGAGAGAGAGAGAGAGAGAGAGAGAGAGAGAGAAGAGAGAGATGAAGAGAGAAGAGAGAGATGAGAGAGAGAAGAAAAAAATGAATCAAACAAATATATAAAGAATTATTACACACACCACACACACACACACACACAACACACACACACACACACACACACACACACACACACACACACCACACACACACACACACACCACACACACATACACACACATCCCCCCCCCCACACACCCACACCCACACCCACACACACACACCCACACCCACACCCACACACACACACACACACCACACACACACACACACACACACACACACACACACACACACACCCTATTATTTTACACTCGGATCCCCCCTCCTCTCCTCTCTCTCTCTCCCCCTCTCTCTCTCTCTCTCTCTCTCTCTCTCTCTCTCTCTCTCTCCTCTCTCTCTCTCTCTCTTCTCTCCTCTCTCTCTCTCTCACTCCACCCCCTCTCTCTCTCTTCTCCACCCCCCTCTCTCTCTCACCCCCCCCTCTCTCTCTCTCACTCCATCTCCCTTCCCCCCCCTCTCTCTCTCTCTCTCTCTCTCTCCTCCTCTCTCTCTCTCTCCTCTCTCTCTCTCCTCTCTCCTCTCTCTCGTCTCCTCTCTCGTCTCTCTCTCTTCTCTCTCTCTCTCTCTCTCTCACTCACGTCATAAAGGCATAACCAAAGTGTCTGGCCGCGTAGCCGAAGAATGACAGGATGAATATAGCTGCCTCCCCATCTTCTCATCACCATGTCAGCCAGGTACATGATGGGCACGCCGGTTAGACAGCCCACCGTCATCGTGAGACCTGGGGGAGAGAAGGGCGGGGGGGTGAAGGGGAGTGGGGGGTGATGGGTGTGTGGGGGGGAGGGTGTGTGGGGGGAGGAAGGGTGTGTGTGTGTTGTGTAGGAGAAGGTGTGTGTGTTGTGTAGGGGGTTTGATGTGTGTGTGTGTGTGGTGTGTTGTGTGTGTGTGTGTGTGTGTGTGTATTGGGGTTGGTTTAGTGTGTGTGAGGGGGAAGTGTGTGTGTGTGTGTGTAGGAAGGGAGGTTGTGTGTGTGTGTGGGGGGGAGGAAGGGTGTGTGTGTGTGTATGCAGGGGTTTAGTGTGTCTCTCTCTCTCTCTCTCTCCTCTCTCTCTCTCTCTCTCTCTCCTCTCTCTGTCTCTCTCTCTCTCTCTCTCTCTCTCTCTCTCTCTCTCTCTCTCTCTCTCTCTCTCTCCTCTCTCTCTCTCTCTCTCTCTCTCTCTTTCCTTCCTTTCAATTAAACTCATCATTTCACACAAACCATTTTCTTCATCATACCTCATATCTCTTCACCCCCCCCCCAACACAAACAACGCATACACACACACACACACACACACACACACAACACACACACACACACACACACACTCACCCAGTAGGTAGTTAGGCGCGTTCAGTTCCTTCAGGTAGAGAAACAGGTAGCTCTCGATAAAGCCCCAGTTGGAACCGAGAATCAGTAACATGAAGAGGAACAAGTCAATCTCGACACTGGTGACTAGTTTCCTGAGGTCCTTCAATACGCTGTCACTCCCCTTCTCTACCTAAGTACAGGAGGAGAAGGAGATTTTATTGCCCTAATCTGCATCACACAGCCCGCCTCTCCCCGGCGCACACACCTTCTCCACACAATTATCGTGGCCGTATTAGTTGGGAATGGGTGATAAGCTCTCTGGAAAGGGACAGCTTTCTTGCTGCACCCGTAAAGGATGCAAGTATATGACATATCGCAAAAAAAATCTATCAGAAACACCCAAAATTCTTCAAGTACTATATTTATCTCTGAGTTTACGTGTATTTTTATTAGCGCGGGGGAAAGGGAGGTGGGCTGCCTTGTGTGGATTTACAGATTTTGATTGCGGATTATTTAAAAAACGGGTGACTGGATGCAAAAAGTGACAACATATTGTTGATATATTCGATCATGGCTATATTTTGACTGCATTAAATTAGGAATGATGAAATGGTCTGGACGATTATTTTAAGGCGGTTCAGAGTGGCCACCTTGTACCGCGACCACAGCGAGTTGCAGTATATAGAGTAGCAGTGACTCCTGAATAACTCCATCTTCACCTCTCTGCTACAGTAGGAAAATATCCTCTGTAGAGTATTTCCCACGACAAGAAGCTTGGTGGTCTGCTTGATGGTATCATCATCATCAGTCATGTCGTGGGATATAACATGGCCTAAGTATGCGAATCTATCCACAAAAGTGAGGGCAGACTCACCGAGCCATGCTGTTTTCAGGTCATTCACCTGAGCGCGGGGCCGGTATACTACCATGCACTCTGTCTTAGTGGTGTTGTAGACAATGTCATGCTTGGCAGCATACACCTGACACACACTGATAAGGTCCTGCAACACATCCGCAGTGGGTGCGAGCAGTACCCTATCATCAGCACAGCTCAGTGAGTTGATGCACCCATCATGTATGTGGCAGCCAATACCCATCATGTATGTGGCAGCCGATGCCTGTATCACCAAGGTTGCCGCCGAGAGCATCCGTGTACACATTGTACAGGTAGGGAGATAAAATCCCCCCCTGCCGAATGCCATTGGCAGTACTAAAGGACAGCGAGAAGGAATTACCCCACTTAACAAGTGTCAGCAGCACCCTCTCGTTATCCCCTATGATATGGGATCTCAGCAGCGCTGGTAGGAAGGTGTTCCTGATGGAGTTTTCCAGCGGTCTGAGGAGAGGGCTGATGCCTGGGATGGTGCGCTTGACGAAGCTCCATCGATGTTGTAGGCCATGCGTGAACGCTGAGTAAGCTGCGTGTGGTCACGCCTTTAAGTCTGTGATTTTCCCGGCCCCTGATAGGTCACCCGCGTATGCCACTTGCTTCACATGTGTTTTTTCATACGAAATCACATCTTGAAGCACTGATAGGCCAAGGGCGTACATTGCCATGGCCACTGGGTCACCTTGCGTTGGAGTTCCCTCCATTGATTTCAAAACCTTAACACTACTATTACTATTAACACTTATGTACATGTCTGAAGGATCTCTGTATGTGTTTTCAACCTATGTCGCGAGTGAGGGACACTTAACTCGAATGTTGTGAAGCATTGTCTTTCTGTTTAAAGTGTTAAATGCATATTTAGCGTCCGCTAACATTTGAAACATTTGAAACTACTACTACTACTACTACTACTACTACTACTACTACTACTACTATTATTGCTACTACTACTACTACTACTACTACTACTACTACTACTACTACTACTACTTATATACTACTACTACTACTACTACTACTACTATGCTACTACTACTACTACTACTACTACTACTACTATTGCTACTACTACTACTACTACTACTACTACTACTAGCTACTACTACTACTATACTACTATACTAACTACTACTACTACTACTACTTACTACTACTACTACTACTACTACTACTACTACTACTACTACTACTACTACTACTATTTAACTACTACTACTAATACTACTATTGCTACTACTACTACTACTTAGCTACTACTACTACTACTACTACTACTACTACTACTATTTACTACTACTACTACTACTACTACTACTACTACTACACTATTCTAC
>JACEEZ010015029.1:205000-212500 GCA_016584305.1 Chionoecetes opilio
TGGAGGATGAAGAGGGAGAAGGAGGAGGAGGAGGAGGGAGAAGAAATAGTAGATGAGAAAGAGAGAGAGAGAGAGAGGAGAGAGAGAGAGAGAGAGAGAGAGAGAGAGAGAGAGAGAGAGAGAGAGACGCACATACCACGGCCTCTTGCACATATTTCGGTTATTAGTATACATGTCCCTACTCTTGCAACAATATAAAGTATCACAAATTAGTATTCACTGTCACGGCGCCAGTTTCAGTAGTTTTACTTTATTAACCACTCTGACCACATAATATTTTCCTTATTGGTACGTGCTACATACCTTAAGAATCGGAAAATTGTGAGGATTTTGAAACAGCGAATCAAAATTTAATGCGAGCAAAACTGATAGAGTTACAGCGAGTTGAAGCAAAAAAAGCAAGACAAAATGTTTATACACAGTTTTACTTTCCTTCAATTATCGTAATATTGGTGGAGTCTTACTGAATTTTTTTTATGCTCAAGATATGCAGCAATGTATCCTGAACACGATAGTAGGCTCAGTTTAACCTTAATATCATCTGGTAGCTTGGTAATATCGGGTAGGAGTACAACATTTCAATGCATTGAAACCTGAAAATCCGCCTACTCTTGTGATACTCAGTCATGACTTTATTTTTTACCCTATTGAGTTACGAATAACGTGTTGTTGTTGACCAATCACTGCCTGATTCACTGAGGCAAACAAAATAGGCCTATCTTGTGTAAGAGGTGAGTTAAGCAAAGAAATATGAATATTTTTCTGAGGCAACGCAAGGGTTTTGGTCGCTAGCGCCGAGGCAAGGTACCACCACCACCACCACCCAGCCCGAGTCTATCAGCCAATCAGCGACGTTCTTACAAACTCGGGTAGGCATCGAGCAGCTCCAAGCCCAGGAATCCAGCTTAAGTGAATAGACTATAGTAGTAGTAGTAGTAGTAGTAGTAGTGGTAGTAGTAGTAGTAGTAGTAGTAGTAGTAGTAGTGGTAGTGGTAGTAGTAGTAGTAGTAGTAGTAGTAGTTGTGATATTGTTTGACCCTCCTTTTTTCCTCCTCCTCCTTTCAATGTCAGAGTTGTCAATCGATGGAACAAATTACCAGTAAATGTTGTCGAAGCCAGCACAATAACTTCATTTAAAAACAGACTAGACGCACACTGTAAAGTAAATGGGTTTTGATATTGCCCTGCGAGTTATATTGTAACGTCCCCCGGATTAACGTCCCCGTAATCGCGCCCCCGACCCGGTTTTGCCGGGGGGCCCGACCATGCAAACCCCTCCTATGCCGACGCAGGGGAGGGGTCTGCCTATGACGAGTGCGGGGCAAAGCCCTCGGGAATCCCGCTCTCTAAATCAAGTGGCAGGGCCCCCTAGCCCAACTTTTTCTTATGGGGGTGGCCGGGGCGGTGCAGAGGCGGCGCCTGCCCGTCGAATCACTCCTGGGATCAACCTGCGGAGGGTTCTTCGTGTGGGCTCGTGGAACGTTCTGAGCCTCTCAGACGATCATCGACTACCTCTCCTATCGGGCGAGCTCAGTAGGCTGAGGGTGGATATAGTGGGACTCTCTGAGACGAGGAGGCCTGGCAGTGGCGAGACTAGCAGTGGGGGTTACACCTACTACTGGTCCGGCATGAGCAATGGTCACCGTGTACTATAGGCATCTCCAGCAAACTGCAGCCGTCAGTTGTTGAAGTTACTCCGGTTGATGAGCGTATAATGCGGGTGAGGATGAAACACACTCTAGGTTTCATGTCTCTTGTTGCAGTGTACGCTCCTACCGAGATGCGTAAAACTGAAGAGAAAGAGATGTTCTACGCCAAACTCGACTCTGTATTAGACCAGTGTCCTCCTCGGGACACACTCATTGTCTTGGGCGACTTCAATGCTACTACTGTGAGAGATGGCTACGAGTTATGTGTTGGTCCCCATGGCTCCGGTACCAGAAACACCAACAGTTCTCTGCTTCTGAACTTTGCAAGGTCCAGAAGGTTGAGAATTGCAGGTTCTTGGTATCAGAGACCAGAGCTGCACCGCTGGACATGGTATAGTAATGCCGGAGGGGTAGCTAAGGAGATCGACCACATCCTCGTTAGTACTCGTTGGAGGATCCTCCAGAACTGCAGGGTTTACCGGAGTGCTGAGTTCTTTGGAACAGATCACAGACTTGTTGTTGCTACACTTAAGCTTCATGTCAAGTCCAGAAGAATCTCAAGAGGTAACCATACTGTGTTTCATCTTGAGAAACTGAAGGACTTGACATGTGCTCATGAGTATGCGGTGGCAGTCTCAAATCGGTTTGATGTGCTCGGTGCTCTCGGGGATCCTGTAGAACTGTGGGATACCTTCAAACGTGAAACTCTACAGGTTGCCAAGGAGTGTATTGGGGAGCGCTCGAGGTCAAGGCGTGGTTTTGTCTCGACGGAGACGCTGGAGAAAATCGAGGAGAGTCGCGCTGCCAGGCTGGCTGGGAACCGGGACCAGCACAGGGCTCTGTCACGCCAGACTAGAACCCTCCTGAGGAGAGACAAGGAGAGGTATGTCAGGAGTCTCGCTGAGGATGTCGAGGGTCATTTGAACGCTAATGACCTCCGACCCGCCTACCGAGCCCTGAAGAAGCTCCGTTCCAAGTCTCCTTCTCGGGCGAGTGCTATTCGAACAGCAGATGGGTGCCTCGTGTCGGACATGGATGGGCAGATGGCTCGTTGGGCTGAGTACTTTGGGCAGTTGTTCACGGTGGACCCTCCAACTGAGCAGCTTCACACCACTGGGTTACAGGCAGTGGATGCCGATCCTCCCATTGACGAAACCGCACCCTCTCTTGACGAAGTCAGAGAGGCTGTAGCAAAGTTGAAGGGTGGAAAGGCAGCTGGTGTTTGTAATATCAGTGCGGAGCTCCTCAAAGCTGGGGGTGAGGCCATGATCCGCGGGTTGCATGCTGTCCTGACTGCCGTGTGGCAATCAGGTACCATTCCTCCTGACTGGAAAAGGGGGCTGGTCGTCCCTATCTGGAAAGGGAAAGGGGACCGTCAGGACTGCAACAATTAGAGAGAACTGAAACTCGAGAAATGCCAGTGGTCGCTGGCAGTTTTAACTGAAAGGTTGGTCTACTGTGTTTTGGCTCCGCGACTAATATTTTTCATAAATTAATTTCGCGATAAACATTGATGCACCGCATCTGAATACCAAAAAATATAGTTCTTCTGTTGTTCTACTAATTATATGGATGACATTCATTACGATGGAACGTTCTATAATAGCAATTTAATGCAAATTACTCGCCTCGAGTAGCAAAGCTTAATATATTTTTTACATGTATATTGTGGCATGTAAAATTTGGGTGATGTTCACACTGTTTTCTAAGACAGTACTGCTGCGTCTGGCAAACGCTTGTCAAAATACAATAAGCAATGCCTTGGAAAAACGAAGAATAAAGAATGCCGAAATCGGCTTGTTGCTGCGACAATGTAGGTTATAATTGTGGAGGCGACACGCCGCGGCGGGGAGTGGTGGCGGGGAGATTGTGGCGGGGAGATTGAATCAAAACATTGCCACTTCACGCGTCGACTCATTGCACTTCTAGGCTTTCTATCTGATTGATACACAATAATAACAGGAAATATGACTGCCTAGGTATAGATAACTTCTAAACATACGTTATTGACTATATAATATCATAGAGTAACATTTACCTCGCCTCCTCAACTATAACCTACTTGGTTATTTGGTTAAATGCATGTTTTACAGACTCAGGCTTCTATACAATATACATATAGAAGAAAATCGTTCTTAAAATTATACTTTTGTGTTTTAAGTGCAGTGGAATAAGCCCATATTTTTCTTTCAAGTTGACCAACTTTTCACCAAATTGTGAGTTAAAACTGCCAGCGACCACTGGCATTTCCGAGTTGCAGTTCTCTCTAATTACCGCGGTATTACACTGCTCAGCGTACCAGGCAAGGTGCTTGCCCATCTATTGCTGACACGAATTCGCAGTCATCTGGTGAAGCATCAGAGACCTCAGCAGTCTGGGTTCACGCTTGGTAAGTCAACAACGGACCGTATCCTAGCGCTTCGTGTCCTGGTGGAACGCCGACGTGAGTTTCGACAGGGGATGCTTGCAACCTATGTTGATCTCAAGAAGGCGTTTGACTCAATGCATCGTGAGTCACTCTGGGATCTTCTGCGACTTCGAGGGATTCCTGCAAGGACTATTGGTTTGATAACTGGTCTGTATTCTGGGACTGAGAGTGCTGTGAAGTGTGGGGCAGGTGTATCCAGCTTCTTTCCTGTGAATACAGGAGTGAGGCAAGGGTGCGTCCTTGCCCCATCACTTTTCAACGCTTGTATGGACTGGGTATTGGACAAGGTTGTAGATCAAAGTGATTGTGGAGCATCCGTCGGCAACACCAAGATCACTGATCTTGTTTTTGCCGATGATGCAGTAATCTTTGCTGAGTCGCTGGAGGTCCTGGTGATGGCTCTCGAGGCGCTGCACGAGGAGGCAAAGCCTTTGGGACTTGAGGTCTCCTGGCTCAAGACCAAGGTCCAGGTGTTTGGAGACTTACTAGATGAAGCAGTACAGTCTGTTCATGCGTGTGACGAGGACATTGAGATCTTGGAAAGTTTTACATACCTTGGTAGCGCAGTCCATAATGACGGCGGGTCTCACGTCAAGAAGCCTTACGGCGGATTGGCATAGCCCACGGTGTTATGGACTCGCTCAGCGGGAGTATTTGGCGTTGTGGGTACCTGTGCAGGAGGACAAAGATCCGGACCTTCAAGTCGCTTGTGATCCCTGTCTTACTCTATGGTTGTGAGACATGGACACTAAATAGTGACTTGAAGAGACGAATCAATGCCTTTGGTAATAAGTGTCTTCGCAGAATCATGGGGTATCGCTGGGATGATTACGTGTCAAATCAGCGATTGCACCGTGAGACTGAATCGAGGCCTATTACCTGCATAGTCCGTCAGCGCCAACTTCGGCTATATGGGCATGTGGCACGCTACCCTGAAACCGATCCTTCCCATCAGGTTGTATCTGTAAGAGACAATCCGGCGTGGAAGAGGCCAAGGGGGCGCCCACAAGGCTCGTGGCTTGAGCAAGTTGATGCTTCTTGTCGAGAGCTGCTTGGTATGGGAAAGGAGCCTGCATGGGAACTCGCGCGTGGTGACCCCCGGGAGTGGCGTCGTAGGGTGGGCGAGGCGACGCGCCCCCCGGCGTATGCCCCCAATGATTGATTGATTGTCCCCCGCATTGACTAGTGTTAGTGGTAGTTGTAGTTAGCATACTTCATATCCTCTCATGCTTCACTACGAAACTTCCATGTTCCTATCTTCTTTAGGGACATGGTATCCTTTTCCAAGTGTTCTCTTACATGTAGTTTGATAGTTAGTAGTGTGTAGTTCAGCAGATACCCTCGTTATAGACCCAAGGGTAGCCTGGTGTCTGTTCTTCCTATGTATTCCTATGTAACTGTCCTCTTACATGTAGTTTGATAGTTAGTAGTGTGTAGTTCAGCAGATACCCTCGTTATAGACCCAAGGGTAGCTTGGTGTCTGTTCTTCCTATGTATTCCTATGTATGTCCTCCTCCTCCTCCTCCTCCTCCTTACGTCACAGCATCACGTAACATAATTTTGTCACTCCTCGCCATGCAAAGTCTTGCCCGGGGTGACTCTAAGGTTTTAAATGAGGCCAAAAGTGTTATATACAAGGTGTTGTTGTCGAGAGAGAGAGAGAAAGAAGAGAGAGAGAGAGAGAGAGAGAGAGAGAGAGAGAGAGAGAGAGAGAGAGAGAGAGAGAGAGAGAGAGAGAGAGAGAGAGAGAGAGAGTGTGTGTGTGTTACCAAAATATATCCGCATCTGCAACTGTTGAAAAGCAGAGGTGGGCATCGCAATTTTTTTTCCAATTCCGCAATCGCAATTCCGCAATGCCGACCTCCACCAGTCCGCAATCGCAATTCAGCAATTTTTTTCAGATAGGCCTTTTCGCAATCGCAATTCCGCAATTCCGCAAACTAATTTTGACACCTACAATTAAAACAAAACACCTACAATTAAAACAAAACACCTACAATTAAAACAAAACACCTACAATTAAAACAAAAAATGTGTCTAGACTCCTAAACATCTCTAGACTCTTAAACACCTACAATTAAAACAGTAAATGTGTCAAGACTCTTAAACACCTACAATTAAAACAGTAAATGTGTCAAGACTCTTAAACACCTACAATTAAAACAGTAAATGTGTGTAGACTGTTTATTATTGTTTAATACTTGTGTGTTCCTATTCTGTTTCTGTCTATACTTGTTACTTGTCCTTCACAATTAAGTCTTTGTCTCTTTTAGTGTTTTTCTTTACTTGTACACTTCACAGTCTACTGGCTAGTAATCACTAATCTAAGTAATCTACTAATCTTCCTCCTCCTCCTCCTCCTCCTCCTCCTCCTTCTCCTCCTCCTCCTCCTCCTCCCACTTCTTCTGGTTCAGCATGTGGAGGTTGGCAACTAATTACACACACAGCCAGAGTACACGCTCGCAATCCCAAGTTCCAGCACGCACTGACTGAGTGACTGTGCTACACTTGGCAAGTTGGCAGTTGGCAGTGTCGTCTCCACAATATTTGGTGGGAGCTTATGTTCACGCGGGCACTTGCCACTTTGAAGGTGGTGACCGTCACAATTATTGTGATTGCGTTTCAAAATTTTGGCGGTCCGCAACCCGCAATTCTGCATTATTTTCAGGCATCCGTAATTGCGCAATTCCGCAACCGAATTACCCATTCCGCAAGTTATTGCAATTGCGTTTAAAAATTTTGATGTCACAACTTAAGGTTGTCATAACTTAAGGTTGTCATAACTTAAGGTTGTCATAACTTAAGGGTGTCGTAACTTAAGGATGTCATAACTTAAGGATGTCATAACTTAAGGTTGTCATAACTTAAGGATGTCATAACTTAAGGATGTCATAACTTAAGGCAGTCGTAACTTAAGGATGTCATAACTTAAGGGTGTCATAATTTAAGGATGTCATAGCTTAAGGGTGTCATAACTTAAGGGTGTCGTAACTTAAGGATGTCATAGCTTAAGGGTGTCGTAACTTAAGGATGTCGTAACTTAAGGTTGTCATAACTTAAGGACGTCATAACTTAAGGATGTCGTAACTTAAGGGTGTCATAACTTAAGGTTGTCATAACTTAAGGATGTCATAACTTAAGGGTGTCATAACTTAAGGCAGTCGTAACTTAAGGTTTTCATAACTTAAGGATGTCATAACTTAAAGTCGTAACTTAAGTGTGTCATAACTTAAGGATGTCATAACTTAAGGATGTCATAACTTAAGGCTGTCATAACTTAAGGCAGTCGTAACTTAAGGATATCGTAACTTAAGGGTGTCGTAAGTTAAAGTTACTCGTAGGTGTCGGTATTCACGAAGCATGGAGAGTTACGTCTCTATGTGATTATATTAGAATTACAACATGATGAATAACCAGGCGAGT
>JACEEZ010015029.1:215000-235000 GCA_016584305.1 Chionoecetes opilio
TGCGGCAGAAACCGGACGGCAAAAACCGCTCGTGTGAAAGAGGCAAGAGGATAAAAACCCTGTAATTTTGAAAAGAGGGAGCGTGTGGTCAAGGTTGGAGACACGGGACACCGTGTCTCATCACCTTGCGTGAAGTTTTTGAATCCGTAATCCGGGATCACCATATGTTAAATTTTTTCAATCCTATTGAAGGTATTAAGATATGTAGATATACAAATTCTCCATATACTTGACTGTAAGAAAGTTTTGTATTACTGACTGGTGCTGAAGGTCCCGCGGGCGACAATGTTTATGGGGACTCAATCCGGAGGCGTCCACAAGATATAGTGGTATCTGTACTATCATATATGATGTTTTTAATATGCAGTATATATGGTTACTGTAATCTTCGAATGTTGTTCTATAATATTATCAATAAAAAGTAAACCGCTAGAATGCCATTTCGAGACTATGAAGAAATGCATGAACTTAATATCATACTCTCGCCAGTTAAACTATCATGGATCAATAGAACGCAATTATACTTCCATTGATGTATTTGTATCTGATAAATAATTAGACCATGATAATTAGCGTTAAATAAAAAAAATCATCAATCGGGAAATTTTTCGTCGCTCTACCGCCTTCAACTCTCGGTGCGGGCCTAAGTATCGCAACGCAAGTATCGCTTAAATTTCCCACGATACTTTAAAAGACGACCTTAAACAAAGGTTTATCAGCGGCAACGCGCACAGCTTTGGCGCCTCGCCCAGCGTCCACGGGGAGGCGTGGGTGGACCTCTTTATAAAGTACAACATCCCTCTCCAGAGTTGCCAGGTTGGCGGGTTTCACGCCAAATTGGGCGTTATTTTATACTTTCCGGCGAGAAATTGTTCGTTTTGGCGACTTAGCGGATTTTTTGGCTGGTTTAAAAAAAAATTGGCTGTTTTTTTGGCTGTTTTTCATGATAATTTCTGTAAGGATATATACTTTATTAACGTTCATATTATTTAGTTGGCACAAACAAAACGTTTGTTTGACGTTAAAACTCTAGAAAAAATAAAACGGCGAGAGGCTGAGGAGCGATGGCAGCTGATAAGGATCAGCGCATGGCCAAGGGATTCCTTAGCCTTGGATCAGCGCATGGCCAAGGGACTCCCTTAGCCTTGGATCAGCGCATGGCCAAGGGACTCCCTTAGCCTTGGATCAGCGCATGGCCAAGGGACTCCCTTAGCCTTGGATCAGCGCATGGCCAAGGGACTCCCTTAGCCTTGGATCAGCGCATGGCCAAGGGACTCCCTTAGCCTTGGATTAGCGCATGGCCAAGGGACTCCCTTAGCCTTGGATTAGCGCATGAGTGGTGGATCGTCTTGTTAGACGTATATGGGACAGCTAGGCCTCCCCAAAACATGAGTCATGCCTCGTTGCCTTGACTGCTCCTCTTAATTCCCCCACTCCCTTCACCCTTCCCTCCTACTAAAGACAGATTAACAGGGATGGGACACTCAAACCGACAATCAGTTTCAGACTTTCAGTTCGGAATTTTTTGCCTTGAAGGAAAGTTGTTCATTGGAAGGCGGAAACTCGATAAAGAAGAGATGGGTAGATGGGCAAAATATGACACAAAATACAGCAAAGATTGGGAGACAGAAGATGATTTACGGGAATAGATCACCAGTGTCCCAAATGATGACACAAAAGCATCGTGCAAGTTTTGCAAAACTGTGCTGAGAGCTCACCGTGCGGATCTGAAAGGACATAGCATAACTCAAAAACACAAGAAAAATGCCCTTCCCTTTTCCGCCACAAGAACCCTTCTCGGTACAGGCTTAATGGGAGTGAAAGTGGACAACGGTGTCAAGATTGCTGAACTAAGATTATCTGCGCACATTGCCTGTCACTCCAGTATCAGATAAGATAAGATTTTCATCCTATCTAGACACTTTGCTAGTACCAACTACAAGGTTATTGACTATACAAAGCGCCCACGTCAGCACGAATAGCGGACTCGAACGCTGACGAATGCACAGGACGCTGACATGGGACTCCGTCTCTACCACCTTGCACTCAGTTCAACGTATCAGCATCAAAAGACAAAGTACCGCGACTCTGATAATACGTACTGGGCCCTGCATGTTAAAGACTGAAGGATGTAGTGACATGAATTATTGATTGGACGATTGACTGACGTCTACAGCAAAAGTACTGCGTGCGTTATACTACCGAGCTTCACTAAAAAGATATACGTCATCTGGACGTGAACTAGAAAGTCCACTGCTCAGGCTACTAGCATTGATCTTAAGACGTTAACTTAGGCCGAGAATACATGCGTTGACAACACCATGAAGGCATCAGTCAAGAATTACCCATGTCACCATATCAAATGCACATGCATTCATGCAACTGGTTCATCTTAGCAAAAAAGCTTGTGATCACCTCGAGTTCATGGTATCTGAGATAGCACTACCATAGCTATTATTTTGAGTATGGTCAAATGAAACTAAGAAGCCACGCCCCCTCCCTCACCATTATCTACGGGGCATGCTGATTGGGCATTCTCGTATCATCACTACCATCACAAATTCACTACTAACAGGGCGTGGACTACTGACAGCATCTCACATAGAGGGTGACAAAAAACATCCCTCTGTGTGATGCTGTCAATGGTCTCGCCCTGTAAGTATGAAATTTGTGATGGTAGTGATGATACGGAATGCACAACAGCTGCCGTAGATGACGGGCAGGCAGGCGTGGTTCCTGACTGCATTTGACCATCAAAAATAGACTATAGGCAACACACAAGTAGATTTAAAAATTCTTTTATTCCAAAGAGTATAAAACTGTACAACTCTATAGCATCCCAGTAACTTAGGTCTGTCCATAGTTATATCACTGTGGTGCGTGCATAGAGGTGGTGACAGGTATCTGGTATTAGGAATGATACTCTGTCAATAGTATGATTAATATACTTAATTTTGTGAGCTTTACATGAGCATGATGTGAGCTTTATGCCAAAACGAATTTCATGTTGTATGTATTCAATGTGACAATAAAGTTATCTTATCTTATCTTATCTTATCTTATCTTACAGGTACTTTTCTCACAGGCCACTTCGCCAGCAGAAATATGCAGGTCTCTACAGCACCATCAATGTCGGAGAACAGCCTCTAAAGATGTTACAGCTGTCTGATACGCGATGGCTTGCGATTGCACAGTGTATGAGCAGATCCTTGAACAGTATGATGAATTCAAGCTGCATTTTGAGGTAAGTCAAATAACTTATTCAAAAGTGTGTGTGCGCGTGCGTGTTTGTATATATGCGTGTGTGTGTGAGAGAGAGAGAGAGAGAGAGAGAGAGAGAGAGAGAGAGAGAGAGAGAGGAGAGAGAGAGAGAGAGAGGAGAGAGAGAGAGAGAGAGAGAGAGAGAGAAGAGAGAGAGAGAGAGAGAGAGAGAGAGAGAGAGAGAGAGAGAGAGAGATTATGCCTAATTAACGTGGTGTAATGTCTAAATAATATCAGACATGTTGTCGTGTTAAATTTTCTTGATAGAACGCTAGTGCATAGTGTGTCGTAATTTTCCTGATTGATGATGTTATTTATTTAGTTAACGCTAATTTATACATGGTGCTAATTCATTTATCAGAAAACGAAATATATAAGTAAATAAATAACATCATCAATCGGGAAAATTACCCGATTGATGATTTTATTTATTTATTTAACGCTAATGTATGCATGGTTCTAATTCATTTATCAGAAAACGAAATACAAGAGGGGGGGGGGGTGTCACCACGTTGTGGTGGGAGTAGGGGAAGGGAGTCGAGGGGGGAGTGTCACCACGTGGTGGTGGGAGTAGGGGAAGGGAGTCGAGGGGGGAGTGTCACCACGTGGTGGTGGGAGTAGGGGGTAGGGAGTCGAGGAAGGGTGGAGGTGAATGAGAAAGGGGGGGGAGGCGGAAGGGGGTGCAAGAAAGGGGGGGAAGGCAGGGATGACAGCGCGCGTAACGGTTTCTTATCGTCACGATAGACATGAGACGATCACGGTAGTGTCACGAAGCTGCTACATAGATAACGATAGCGTCACGATAGACTTACGATAGCGCTGCGTTGGGTACAAAAATCGGGGAGCTTCCCGAGTTTTTAGTGCACGCACTAACTTTTCGTGGCCTCGGGCGAGCGCGTCACGATCGTCACGATCGGTCATGCTGGACCCATGACCAGGACCATGACGGCGCTGCGCATTGCATTGTTGGCGCGTTCGTGGTTCCATTATGGAATGTGTGACGGGGGCTTCAACAGATGAACCTTTTGCAAAGCGGCCTCGCGAACATATTCCCGTGCTCTATGGGAGTCTGTGGTTCCCCAGTGAAGACGCTTGGCTGTAGCTCCAAAACTAACCCTAGGCTAGTCTCTGAAATACCCTCATTGTGATTCCCACGCAAAGTTACTGTCTGATACTCTGGGGAAACCTAACCAACCCTAATCTAACCTAACGTAACCTAGCCTGACGTGTTCAAGAGTCAAGGCCACATACTCTTCCAGAACACGGGACTATTACCACCATTACTACGTCACCAAAAACAGAGAAGGTCACAGATGTTGTCCCTTATGTACGCCCTTGTCTGTGTTACCCTTCCTATGTACACCACGCCGTCATCCTATAGCAGCCTTAGCATTAGTATTATTATTATTATTATTATTATTATTATTATTATTATTATTATTATTATTATTATTGTCTACTGCCATTATCACTACTAACTCTACTACTACTACTACTACTACTACTACTACTACTACTACTACTACTACTACTACTACTACTATAGCTCGAATTGTAGTGTGTGTGTGTGTGTGTGTGTGTGTATTTACCTGTCATTTTGTCCAATATCGTTGCACTTCCGGTCGAGTTGAGATATGCAAGTAATTCGGATCTTGAGAGAGAGAGAGAGAGAGAGAGAGAGAGAGAGAGAGAGAGAGAGAGAGAGAGAGAGAGAGAGAGAGAGAGAGAGAGAGAGAGAGAGAGAGAGAGAGTATATGGGACCTCCTTGGTTATATCTCTCTCATTGTCTCACTATTTACTGTTTGCACTTTCGAGTCTCTTGTTAATCTCTTTGTCTCACAGCTTCTCTTCACTAGTGGAGGAGGAGGAGGAGGAGGAGGTGGAGCAGCAGCAGCAGTGGAGGAGGAGGAGGAGGTGGAGCAGCAGCAGCAGTGGAGGAGGAGGAGCAGTGGTGGATGGAAGGAGAGAATCTTGGAGGTCTCAACTTGATGGTGGTTTGGGAGGGTATGGATACTTCTCTCTCTCTCTCTCTCTCTCTCTCTCTCTCTCTCTCTCTCTCTCTCTCTCTCTCTCTCTCTCTATATTATTCCTTGTCATAACTTGATTTTTGATGGTTCGTATTCTGTCTGACACACACACACACACACACACATACATACACACACACACACACACACACACACACACACACACACACACACACACACATTGACACACACACACACACACACACATAGATAGAGATAGATAGATAATTTATTGACCACAGTGTACATAAATCTTAACATTAACACATAATCTTATAACAATACATACTGTTAGTACTAATATAAACAACACAAATAATGCAATCATCACATGCGGTAGACGTCCAAGATATCATGACAAATACTCCAACAAGCAAAAACATACAATCTATGTGTGCGTTGCTTTACGCTGTTAACTGCGACGTGTTTCTGCGTAACGTGCTTCCTCTGTTACACCAGACCTGTCTGCGACAGTGCAAAATCATGTACGTATTTTGCTGTGCTGTTTTCTGCTGTTACCGCTGTTTCTGCTGTTACCGCTGTTTCTGCTGTTACCGCTGTTTCTGCTGTTACCGCTGTTTCTGCTGTTACCGCTGTTTCTGCTGTTACCGCTGTTTCTGCTGTTACCGCTGTTTCTGCTGTTACCGCTGTTTCTGCTGTTACCGCTGTTTCTGCTGTTACCGCTGTTTCTGCTGTTACCGGGCTGTCGTTTCTGCTGTTACCGCTGTTTCTGCTGTTACCGCTGTTTCTGCTGTTACCGCTGTTTCTGCTGTTACCGCTGTTTCTGCTGTTACCGCTGTTTCCGCTGTTAACGCTGTTTCTGCTGTTACCGCTGTTAGTGCGGGTTTTGTTGTTGCACCGGTAGTCATGCACTCTGGTCATGCATGGGTTGGAATAATCAGTCGGTTATCTTTCTTGGTTTTAATAAAGGATAACAACTGTAACTTTCATTCACTTGTAGTGTTCAGGAACTCTCTTTTTCTCTCGTGTTCACTCGCGTGTAGAATGTTCAAGTTCTCACTCTGTGTCTCGTGTTCACTCGTCTCTCGTGTTCACTGGTAATGTTGGTCTTTGCCCACGGTGTCGTGTGGGCAAACTTGCCCACACGACAACGGGTCGCGTGTGGGACTCTACGCACGGTCACGTGTGTGTCTTACGTGGACCAAAAGTTATCTGCCTCAAAAATGAGACTCTTTTTCACATCTAACCTATGACCATGACGTCACATCGCGTCACAACTTGGAGAACCTATCTATCATAGACAAGACATGTACTGTTCTCACTTTTTCTTCAGCCAATCATGAAAGCCAAAGAACTGCTGAAACTACATTTTTGTAATCTAAACCTGAATCTTTTGTGATGACAAGCAGGAAGAATTATCGGTTTCAGAGCTACTCCGGCGTTACATTTTCTCTCTCTCTCTCTCGCTAATAAATCATTCTAGCTAACTTGTACCTATCCTTATTCAGACTAAAACACCTATTACAGGGCTCGGCAGGCTACCGCTTGTCGTCCCGACAAGACTTCTGTTTTCACTAGTTGCTAGCAATACATGATGAAATATTTCTATCTGACAAAACCTATTACAGGGTTTGGATCATGAAGAACATGTTTGTGTGATGATGCATCTTGATGTGTAGCGGCTTCTTGTACATAAAGAACATTTTTTTTTATTTCTTTCCAATAAGTAATGATAATTAATAGTACAATTAACAGGATGTACCAATTTGACTGTTAAACTATTCTTTTCCACCCGTATTCTGTCCTTGATTTCTGTCAGGGTGTCTCAATTGTAGATAATGTTTTCTATTTCCAAGGGGATTCACACAGATTGGTTAACAACAATCAAAATGTCTACCTTCCTAGCTAAGACTCTGGGATAGTGCGTTTGTTTAACTCCCTGTAGTTGATGACTGGGCGTACTGAGCCGTCTGACTTTGGTACTAGGATAAGAGGAAAGTTCCACTCACTATCGCTAGGTTCAATCACATCTTGTGTGAGCATTTCACTGATCAATTGATTTACTGTGGCGAGCTTTGAATGCGGCAATCTATAGGCTGGGATATAAATCGGCTGTGTACCTGATTTTAATTTTATTTGATGTTTCAACACGTTAGTCTTTCCCAAAGCGTCCCCTGGTAAGGCTATTGCGTGCTCGTGCTTCGTTAGCAGTGATAAGAGTTCGTGCTCTAAATCAGGTCGGCTGGTATTTAGCTTTTTGCTTGTCTTTGGTGTGACTTCACTACTCATCTGTTTCGGTGTACAGTGGTGAAATTTTTCAGGGACACCTTGAGAACGTAATGTTTTCCTTTTTCTTGTCATGTATTCAAGTATGCACTTTTTTGCTCTGCCACGCTTATTGGGTGTTGTAATAGATTAATTAGTATCATATGTTCTATGTTTTCTTTTCTATCATGTATGCTATCTGTTTTCTTTGCTATCATATGTTCTATGTTTTCTTTTCTATCATGTATGCTATCTGTTTTCTTTGCTATCATATGTTCTATGTTTTCTTTTCTATCATGTTTTCTAATTTGTTGTGTTTTCCTTCGTGGTTTCTAAATTGTTTTCTAGTTTCTTGTTTTCTAATTTGTTGTGTTTTCCTTCGTGGTTTCTAAATTGTTTTCTAGTTTCTGGTTTTCTAATTTGTTGTTTTCTTTCGTGGTTTCTAAATTGTGTTCTAGTTTGTGGTTTTCTAATTTGCTGTGTTTTCCTTCGTGGTTTCTAAATTGTTTCTAATTTCTTGTTTTCTAATTTGCTGTGTTTTCCTTCGTGGTTTCTAAATTGTTTTCTAGTTTCTGGTTTTCTAATTTGCTGTGTGTTCCTTCGTGGTTTCTAAATTGTTTTCTAGTTTCTTGTTTTCTAATTTGTTGTTTTCTTTCGTGGTTTCTAAATTGTTTTCTAGTTTCTGGTTTTCTAATTTGTTGTTTTCTTTCGTGGTTTCTAAATTGTTTTCTAGTTTCTGGTTTTCTAATTTGCTGTGTGTTCCTTCGTGGTTTCTGAATTGTTTCTAATTTCTTGTTTTCTAATTTGTTGTGTTTTCCTTCGTGGTTTCTAAATTGTTTTCTAGTTTCTGGTTTTCTAATTTGCTGTGTGTTCCTTCGTGGTTTCTAAATTGTTTTCTAGTTTCTTGTTTTCTAATTTGTTGTGTTTTCCTTCGTGGTTTCTAAATTGTTTTCTAGTTTCTGGTTTTCTAATTTGCTGTGTTTTCCTTCGTGGTTTCTAAATTGTTTCTAATTTGTTGTGTTCTTCGTGGTTTCTAGATTTGTTTTCTAACTTGCTGTGTTCTTCGTGGTTTCTAAATTTGTTTTCTAACCTCTTGTTTTCTAATTTGTGGAGGTCTAGTGTGTAGTTTACATCTCCTGTTTACGTTGGATTATGTGACATTCATGAGAAATATGATTCCAGCTTTTATGAAAAATGCAGAATCGATATTTATACAGCATATACTGTTGATTATATTATCCATTGACTTACAGTATGGCAAGGAATGTCCTGTTTTCTGGCAAAAATAACAGAAATAACTTTTGTTTGCACGCTGACGAGGTCTGTCTACTGGACTCATATTTTCACTGTTTACACTTGCCATTTTCGGCGTTAAGGTTAACTGAATTAACTTACTTATAACAAACAAATTCTTATCTACTTCCTGCTGATATTGATGATACACCTACAGAACATAATACTTCATACCTTGGCTAAATGGTGAGACTGAGAGAGAACGAGGTAATATTTAAAACCTTGTAGTCTGGGATGATGGCAGCGGCGTGGTGTCAGCGAGGGGACAATACAGACACACAAAAAGGGGAGAAAATTCTTCCTTCTCACTTCACCTCAGGATATCCTGCTAAAGGAGGGGAATTAGTTCTACAATATCAATATATAGATAACACGTGACTTAAAAGGAAGCTATTATACTTCTCAGAAGTGTATTGTTGTTGATTGAAGTTCTCGTGGAGCTGGCGGCGAAAGATATCTGTTGTTGTTGATTGTCCCAGGGCGTGGAGGTACTGACTGCCTGAGTCAGTGCTGGGGTGGCGGCGTCTCACGGCTGGGAGGAGGATACCTTCAGCTGGCTTGCGGTGAGGAGGCTCGCTGGGATGGTAGAGGTTGCCGTGGGGTTCCTATGTTTCCTTTCTTGCTTTTATTGTTCTTCTTGCTTGTTTTCTTGTTTGTTTTCTTGCTTGTTTTCTTGCTTGTTTTCTTGTTTGTTTTCTTGCTTGTTTTCTTGCTTGTTTTCTTGCTTGTTTTCTTACTTGTTTTCTTGTTTGTTTTCTTGCTTGTTTTCTTGCTTGTTTTCTTGCTTGTTTTCTTACTTGTTTTCTTGCTTGTTTTCTTGCTTGTTTTCTTGCTTGTTTTCTTGCTTGTTTTCTTGCTTGTTTTCTTGCTTTTTGTGCTTGTTTCTTGCTTGTTTTCTTGCTTGTTTTCTTGCTTGTTTTCTTGTTTGTTTTCTTACTTGTTTTCTTGCTTGTTTTCTTGCTTGTTTTCTTGCTTGTTTTCTTGCTTGTTTTCTTGCTTGTTTTCTTGCTTGTTTTCTTGTTTGTTTTCTTGCTTGTTTTCTTGCTTGTTTTCTTGCTTGTTTTCTTGCTTGTTTTCTTGCTTGTTTTCTTGCTTGTTTTCTTGCTTGTTTTGTTGCTTGTTTTCTTGCTTGTTTTCTTGCTTGTTTTCTTGCTCGTTTTCTTGTTTGTTTTCTTACTTGTTTTCTTACTTGTTTTCTTGCTTGTTTTCTTGCTTGTTTTCTTGCTTGTTTTCTTGCTTGTTTTCTTGTTTGTTTTCTTGCTTGTTTTCTTGCTTGTTTTTGCTTGTTCTTGTTGTTCTTGCTTGTTTTCTTGCTTGTTTTCTTGCTTGTTTTCTTGCTTGTTTTCTTGCTTGTTTTCTTGCTTGTTTTCTTGCTTGTTTTCTTGCTTGTTTTCTTGCTTGTTTTCTTGCTTGTTTTCTTGCTTGTTTTCTTGCTTGTTTTCTTGCTTGTTTTCTTGCTTGTTTTCTTGTTTTCTTGCTTGTTTTCTTGTTGTTTTCTTGCTTGTTTCTTGCTTGTTTTCTTTGCTTGTTTCTTGCTTGTTTTTTCTTGCTTGTTTTCTTGCTTGTTTTCTTGCTTGTTTCTTGCTTGTTTTCTTGCTTGTTTCTTGCTTGTCTTCTTGTCTTTCTCTGTCTTTCTGTTTCTTACTGCGTGCTGGTTTCTTTCTTCTTAGTGCGTTTCTTCTAAGACGTGAGTGGAATGAGAGTGTACGAGTGTGCGTAGGCAGTGGCGCGAAGTGTCATGTAGGCCTATAGCTGGCGGGTGGCGTCGGTAGGGTGTAGCTAGGCGGGTGGCGCGGGTCGTGGCGTTGGTACGTTGGCGCGAGGTGTAGGCTGGTGTCGACCCATGCGGTGGCTTGAGCTGGCGGGGTAGGTAGTGGGTAGCTAGCGAACGGCGGTCGTGGCTCTGTGGGGGCGGGAAGCTGGCGACGGCTGGCTGGCGTCTTTTTTTCAGTTTTTCCTCTTCAGTTTTCTTCTGTTTTTCAGTCTCTTCGGAGTTATTATACGTGGATTCAGATCCTTTTCGCTAGACACCACTGTTGTGCTGTTTCCGCTGTTAACGCTGTTTCTGCTGTTACCGCTGTTAGTGCGGGTTTTGTTGTTGCACCGGTAGTCATGCACTCTGGTCATGCATGGGTTGGAATAATCAGTCGGTTATCTTTCTTGGTTTTAATAAAGGATAACAACTGTAACTTTCATTCACTTGTAGTGTTCAGGAACTCTCTTTTTCTCTCGTGTTCACTCGCGTGTAGAATGTTCAAGTTCTCACTCTGTGTCTCGTGTTCACTCGTCTCTCGTGTTCACTGGTAATGTTGGTCTTTGCCCACGGTGTCGTGTGGGCAAACTTGCCCACACGACAACGGGTCGCGTGTGGGACTCTACGCACGGTCACGTGTGTGTCTTACGTGGACCAAAAGTTATCTGCCTCAAAAATGACTCTTTTTCACATCTAACCTATGACCATGACGTCACATCGCGTCACAACTTGGAGGACCTATCATAGACAAGACATGTACTGGTCTCACTTTTTCTTCAGCCAATCATGAAAGCCAAAGAACTGCTGAAACTACATTTTTGTAATCTAAACCTGAATCTTTTGTGATGACAAGCAGGAAGAATTATCGGTTTCAGAGCTACTCCGGCGTTACATTTTCTCTCTCTCTCTCTCGCTAATAAATCATTCTAGCTAACTTGTACCTATCCTTATTCAGACTAAAACACCTATTACACTTACAACATTCATAATGGCTATATTTACCGTTAAATAGCTCACCTAAACAAGTTAGGCCTACTGTCTGCCTAATATTGTTTGATACAGGACAATTTTCAACAACATGTTCCTCAGTCTGTACATCGCCACATACACACAGACGTTCCTCCAGTGGCAGCCGGCCCCGCCCCGCCTATTCCACCTTCCAGCCTCAACACACAAACTATGACCTGACACTCGGAAACCAGTGAAGGAGATCCTGTATCGGTCGTCGGACCTTGTGGCGGTCCCTGTACACACTGTGCACTGTAAGGCCGCGGTTTATGCTGCGGTACACGGCGCACCTTGACCCACTGGAAGCTGCGATGCGCTCATGCACATTTAACAAGAGGCCATGCATGTCGGGCACGTTGTTACCAATAAACTCTGCAATAGTTCTGCTCATTGCCGTGTGTGTGTGTGACATACACACATACACGCACGCGCGCGCACACACACACACACACACACACACACACATTGACACACACACACATGGTGTGTGGTGGTGGTGTTGGCGGGCCAACACTCGGCCCGCCACTCGCCCCACCCACAGGCGTGTGTGTGTGTCTGTGTCACTGTGTGTGTGTGTGTCACTGTGTGTGTGTCTGTGTGTGTGTGTGTGTCTGTGTCACTGTGTGTGTGTGTCACTGTGTGTGTGTCTGTGTGTGTGTGTGTGTCTGTGTGTATGTGTGTCTAAGTGTGTGTGTGTGTGTGTGTCTGTCACTGTGTGTGTGTGTGTGTGTGTATTCATCTAGTTCTATTTTACAGGGCCTGAGCAACGCTCGTGTGGCCCCGTCTCCATATCAAACATTTTTCATCATTCATCCTTAGTGCTTATTTGGCCGAAGCCACCACCCCGGGAGGCGGGTCACAAACCCCCGGCTAACACCCGGTACCCATTCACTGTTGGGTGGACAGGGGCTCGGGTTTTAAGAAGACCGCCCGCCTATCTTCGCTCCGCCCGGGGATCGAACCCGGGACTTCTCGGTTGTGAGCCGAGTGTGCTAACCCCTACACCACGGAGTTCCCCGTGTGTAGTGTGTGTGTGTGTCACTGAGTGTGTGTCTGTGTGTGTGTAAGTTTGTGTGTGTGTGTGTGTGTGTGTGTCAATGTGTGTGTCACTGTATGTATGTGTGTGTCACTGTATGTATGTATGTATGTATGTGTGTGTGTGTGTGTGTGTGTGTGTGTGTGTGTGTGTGTGTGTGTGTGTGTTTGTTCACTGGTTATATTTCTTTTAAGGGAATTCATAAACCTGATATGAACAAAAAACTTTTATTTCTAAATTTTCTTCAAACTTACATAGAAAACACACACACACACACACACACACACACACACACACACACACACACACACACACACACACACACACACACACAGACACACACACACACACACACACACACACACACACACACACACACACACACACACACACACACAAACACACAGACACACACACACACACACAGACACACACACACACACACACACACACACAGACACACAAACACACGACACACACACACAACACAGACACACACACACACACACACACACACACAAACACAAAAAACACACAGACACAGACACACACACACACAAACAGACAACACACTACCACACATCACACACACAGACACACAAACACACAGACACAGACACACACACACGCACACACACACAATGTCACAGGTTTCTCCTTGTTTAACTAAAATCAAACTTATAAAAAAACAAGAAAATTCCCTTGACTTGATTTCCCTAAAACAAGAAGCTTTATTTTGTGCATTGAACTTCTGGCGTCCTTCAAGAACACTGAAAATACGAAAACAAAGGATTAATAACAGCTATTCATTATTCGCACTTAATACGTACTGTAACCATACATTGAATAATAATAATAATAATAATAATAATAATAATAATAATAATAATAATAATAATAATAATAGTAATAATAATAATAATAATAATAATAATAATAATAATAATAATAATAATAATAATAATAATAGTAATAATAATAATAATAGTAATAGTAATATAATAATAATAATAATAATAATAATAATAATAATAATAATAATAATAATAGTAATAATAATAATAATAATAATAATAATAATAATAATAATAATAATAATAATAATAATAATAATAATAATCCTATGCACCACTTTTCATTTAATTTGTGAAGAATAACTATTTTTTACCTTTTATAATTATGAATATATGTCTTCGTGACAACTGTCCAATACTTGGGATTATCCTTGTCTATAGTATCAGTAATTTTGTGTAAGATATTGCATGATCATCTATAATAATATAAGCGAAAGTGTGTCTGTCTGTCTGTCTGTCTGTGTGTGTGTGTGTGTGTGTGTGTGGTATAGGTTCCGCCCCCCGTGGCGCAAACACCTCATATGGCACATTTTTGGAATCAGGTTGACCAGGGGAAGGTCATAAGCCCACTTATGAGATGATCCGATCACTTTTTTTTTTTTTTTTTTTTTTTAGCAGCCTATTAGCGAGAATTGTGAAAACAAAAGTGGGTTGCGAGAATTGAGGAAGCCTTGATGTAGGGTGATGGGTAATGGGTGAGTGAATGGGTGGGGTGATGGGTAATGGGTGTGGGGTGATGGGTGAGTGAATGGGTGGGGGGTGATGGGTTGGGTGATGGGTGGTGAGGTGGGGGATGTTGGGGTGATGGTGATGGTAGGGATAGGTGGGGGGTGATGGGTATGGGTGGTGAATGGGTGGGGGTGATGGGTTGGGGTGATGTAGGTGAGGTAGTGGGGGGTGATGGGTAATGGTAAATATAAGCGAAAGTGTGTCTGTCTGTCTGTCTGTCTGTCTGTGTGTGTGTGTGTGTCTGGTATAGGTTCCGCCCCCCGTGGCGCAATCACCTCATATGGCACATTTTTGGAACCGGGTTGACCAGGGGAAGGTTTTAAGCCCAATTATGAGATGATCCGATCCCTTTTTTTTTTTTTTTTTTAGCAGCCTATTAGCGATAATTGTGAAAAAAAAGTGGTTTGCGAGAATTGAGGAAACCTTGATGTAGGGTGATGGGTAATGGGTGAGTGAATGGGTGGGGTGATGGGTAATGGGTGTGGGGTGATGGGTGAGTGAATGGGTGGGGGGTGATGGGTTGGGGGTGATGGGTGATGGTGAGTGAATGGGTGGGGGGTGATGGGTTGGGGGTGATGGGTGATGGGTGAGGGAATAGGTGGGGGGTGATGGGTAATGGGTGAGTGAATGGGTGTGTGGTGATGGGTAATGGGTGAGTGAATGGGTGGGGGGTGATGGGTAATGGGTGAGTGAATGGGTGGGGGGTGATGGGTAATGGGTGAGTGAATGGGTGGGGGGAATACATACATTTCTACATCCATGATTTCAGGAAAGTTAGAAGGGGCTATCTGGAGAGTCCGTGTTTGGTGGGCCGAAGGCCCACCACCAATAGCCCTCCGCAGGAGCTAGCCGCAAAGTCCGCCCGGAGGGCGGACTTTGCGGCTAGTAATACATATCAGCGAATTATATAACTCATTGGGTCGGTGGCTTTGTTGTTGTTCTGTGTTTTACGTGTACAGGCATCCCTCCATTGGCCATTACAGGGTACAAGATTCTAGTGGCGATGCAGGAAACATCTTCTTAATATCGCATCATCTGTGTGTGTGCGTGTGTGTGTGTGTTCACTTGCAGAGAGAGAGAGAGAGAGAGAGAGAGAGAGAGAGAGAGAGAGAGAGAGAGAGAGAGAGAGAGAGAGAGAGAGAGAGAATATCAGACATAAAAACAAATTATTATGTATAGAACAATATAGTGAACACACACACACACACACACACACACACACCCACACCCACACCCACACACACACTTGCAGGAGACTGGATAAATGTAGATATGGAGACGGGACCCCACGAGTGTAGCTCAAGCCTGTACAACCCAACTAGGTAAACACACACACACACACACACAACCCCACACACACACACACACACACCTAAGTATGAGGCAGGGGTGTTTGCTTCTGGGACGAGAGTTGAGGTGGGTCCAAAAAGCACACAGACAGATTCTTACGCCCACTCAACAGCAAACTGCGTCCATAAGGGTGCCATCTGAGAGAGAGAGAGAGAGAGAGAGAGAGAGAGAGGAGAGAGAGAGAGAGAGAGAGAGAGAGAGAGAGAGAGAGAGAGAGAGAGAGAGAGGAAGAGAGAGAGAGAGAGAGAGAGAGAGAGAGAGAGAGAGAGAGAGAGAGGAGAGAGAGAGAGAGAGAGAGAATTATTATTATTATTACAGACAGACAGACAGACAGTGACATAGACAGGCAGACAGTTCACGAGACAGACAGAGAGGAGAGAGAGAGAGAGAGAGAGAGAGAGAGAGAGAGAGAGAGAGAGAGAGAGAGAGAGAGAGAGAGAGAATACATTAGATACATCAATAATAAAGACAAACACACACACACACACACACACACACACACACACAAGAGTAATTCATATTCATTAGTATATTATATTATAGTTTAGTATTATTTTCATCAATATTACCATCATTATTATTATTATTATTATTTATTTTTATTTTTTTTTTTTCCCGAAGAATTTTTAGGCAAGAAAATAAGGTCCATTTTTTTTTTCCCCAAGAATTTTTAGGAAAGAAAATGTTTTTTTTTTTTTTTTTTTTTTTTTTTTTTTTCCCCAAGAATTTTTAGGCAAGAAAATAGGGTCCCATTTTTTTTTTTTTTTTTTTTTTCCCCCGAAGAATTTTTAGGCAAGAAAATAAGGTACAATTTTTTTTTTTTTTTTCCCGAAGAATTTTTAGGCAAGAAAATAAGGTACAATTTTTTTTTTTTTTTTTTTTTTTTCCCTGGCCATTATTTACTTACCTGAGTTTGGTAAGGTGTAGGAGTGGGGCATCGGGCACTGTGACGGCCACAGTGCCATAGGGGGCCCAGAAGTAGACGAGGCACCCTCCCGAACAGAGTGCCAGGCGTGTGTGTCGAGGGTCCCATGCTAGGTCTGCGGGAAGGAGGGAAGGGAGGGAGGGAGGGAGGGAGGGTAGGTGGGTGGGTGGGTGGGTGGGTGGGTGGGTGGGTGGGTGGGTGGGTGGGTGGGTGGGTGGGTGGGTGGGTGGGTGGGTGGGTGGGTGGGTGGGTGGGTGGGTGGGTGGGTGGGTGGTGGGTGGGAGGAAGGAAGGGAAAGGAAGGAAGGAAGGAAGGAAGGAAGGAAGGAAGGAAGGAAGGAAGGGTGGGTGGGTGGTTGGGAGGAAGGAAGGAAAGGAAAAGGGAAGGAAGGAGGGAGGGAGGGAGGGAGGGAGGGAGGGAGGGAGGGAGGGAGGGAGGGAGGGAGGGAGGGAGGGAAGGAAGGAAGGAAGGAAAGGAGGGAGGGAGGGAGGGAGGGAGGGAGGGAGGGAGGGAGGGAAGGAAGGAAGGAAGGGAGGGAGGGAGGGAGGGAGGGAGGGAGGGGGGTGGGTGGGAGGGAGGGAGGGAGGGAGGGAGGGAGGGAGGGAGGGAAGGAAGGAAGGAAGGAAGGAAGGAAGGAAGGAAGGGAGGGAGGGAGGGTGGGTGGGAGGGAGGGAGGGAGGGAGGGAGGGAGGGAGGGAAGGAAGGAAGGAAGGAAGGAAGGAAGGAAGGAAGGAAATAGACAAAAATAAGGATGATTTTATTTGTTGTTGAGACTGATAAACATTTTTCATCATACCCCACCCACACCCACCCACCCACACCCACACCCACCCCCACCCACACCCACACCCACACACACAGTCCCCCTCTCTCCATAGATAATAGGAAAACAAAATAACACACACACACACACTTAATGACCCCATAACTGAGGAAGAGGTGAAGAGAAACATTAAGAAACTAAAGAACGATAAAGCCCCAGCAACTGACATGATATTAAATGAATATATTAAAAGTACTCAGCACATTCTGTTCCCTCTATATGTCAAGCTATTTAATAAGATACTTGATAGTGGTGTCATGCCATCTGAGTGGCTGGTGGGTATGATAGTGCCACTCTATAAGAACAAAGGAGACATTCAAGACGCCAATAATTACCGGGGCATCACCCTGCTTAGCTGCCTGGGTAAACTGTTCACCTCTATACTCAATGATAGACTAACTAAATATTCTGATACTAGCAATATTAATAATGAAACACAAGCTGGTTTTAGGCATGAGTACTCTACCTTAGACCATATATTTTTGCTTAAATGCGTAATTGATTTGTTCAACTGGAGAAAAAGAAAGCTTTTTGTTTATTCGTAGACTACAAGAAAGCCTTTGATATGGTGTGGCGTGAGGGTTTGTGGTACAAGCTAGTGAGGGAGAAAGTGAATGGGAAAATACTTAATGTAATCAGAAATATGTATAGTAACATCAGGTCTTGTGTAATGTTAAACCAAGAGATGTCTGATACATTTGTATGCAACATGGGAGTAAGGCAAGGGGAAAATTTGTCGCCCCTGCTTTTCGCTTTTTACATTAATGATATTGAAAGAGAATTACTTGAATGTAACTGCAATTTTCTAGATTTTGGTCATGATTTGATAAACTCCTATTTGAAACTTTTTGTTCTAATGTACGCAGATGATACAATTATATTATGTGACAGTGAGGAAGGAATGAAGCAGCCTCTGATAGCATTGTATACTTACTGTAATGAGTGGAAATTAAAGATTAATTGTAACAAAACAAAAATAGTGGTGTTCAGTAGGGGAAAAACTCATCTAAGTAATTATAAATTTGAATTTGGTTATGAAAAAGTTGAGGTGGTAGAAGATTACAAGTATCTTGGTGTATTATTTAATTACAAATGGCAGGTTCCGTAAAGGAGAGCTAGATTTGAAAGACAAGCAACAAGAGCAATGTATTCACTAATAGGTAAATGTAGAAAGTTTGACTTGCCAGTTGATATGCAGTTGGAATTATTTAATACCGTGGTGTTACCAGTACTGACCTATGCAGCTGAGATTTGGGGAGACTATAGGATTAGAGAGCTAGAGATATTACACTTAAAATTCTTAAAACAGATGTTGTGTGTTCATAAAAACGCTAGCAATGATATGGTATATGGTGAACTTGGAGTGTACCCACTGGAAATTCATATAAAGTGCAGAATGTTAGGTTACTGGTCTCGGCTAATTTCAGGTAAAAACACTAAATTATGCTATATAATGTATCAATGTTTGTTGCATTTGGATATGTTAGGGTGATACACTTCTCCATGGGTTGCCTGCATTAAGAATATATGTAATGAGTGTGGTATGTCAGGGATGTGGTTATCACAAAATGTGCCCAACACTACATGGTTTAAGAAAGCAGTTGAAGTGAGATTAAAGGATCAGTGGATTACTACCTGGCATCATAATTTATCAACAAAATCGTTATGCAGTAACTACAATATATTTAAGCAGATTTATGGTATGGAGGTGTACCTCGTCAAACTACCGAAAAGTCTTGGCATCCAGGTAAACTAGATTCAGAACAAGAACAATAGACTAACCAATAAATGTGGTAGATACACAGGTGTAAACAGAGAAGATCGTCTTTGTAGCAAGTGTATTGCTAATGTTGTAGGAGATGAATTTCATGTCCTATTCGAATGTACTAACGAGGAAATTGTAAGGCTGCGGGATATGTATATCCAGAAATACTACACAATTAGGCCAACGCATTTTAAGTATGTTGCGTTAATGCAAAGTAGCAGTGTGAATGTTTTGAAGAACTTGTCATTATTCATCAGATCAATGTTGAGCATGTTTAGATGAGCTAACAAGTATATCTGATTATTAGTTATCTTTATTTATATTTTTCTAGGTGTCACTTAGTTTTGGAAATTGACAATTGGATTTCTCCTAACTTTTAGTTTACGTAGTACTTATCTGTAGGTGCATGTATGCACACTTATCTTATTGGTATCGTTTGAAATGTCCTGCCAAATGTATTATATCTTGTAGGAGCTGTGCTCCATACTTTATTTATAAAGTCTGAGCAATAATAAATTATATTCTATATTCTATAAATTATATTCTATTCTATTCTATATTCTATTCACACACACACACACACCCACACACACACACACACACACACACACACAAAACCTTAAAGCAAAAATAAACCTAGACGCTATAGGCTCCAACGTAACACACACAAACACACACACACACACACTAGGCCTACCTTTCACGGCCTCCTCCTGGACCAACACGGCTTTTAAGGACACTTCTCCTACGTCCCATATCCACACGACAGCAGGCATATCCTCTCTCACAGTAGCCAAGTAGCGACCATCCCTGCTGAAGACACAGACCGGGCCAGACCCCTGCACAGGCGGAGTGGTCTTGTCCTTGGTCACGGTGGCCAGAGTAATGGGTCTAGTGGTCTCTTCTTGGTCTGTGGGTTACATAACAACATAGATCACAAAATATCGGTC
>JACEEZ010015029.1:237500-245000 GCA_016584305.1 Chionoecetes opilio
ACAGACAGACAGACAAACAGACAGGCAGACAGACAGACAGACACACAGACAGGGAGACAGACAGACAGACAGACAGACCACAGACAGACACACAGACAGGCGACAGACAGACAGACGACACACAGACAGGCAGACAGACAGACAGACAGGCAGACAGACACACACAGACGACAGACAGGCAGACAGACACACAGACAGGGAGACACACAGACAGGCAGACAGACACACAGACAGGCAGACAGACAGACAGGCAGACAGACAGACACACAGACAGGCAGACAGACACACAGACAGACAGACAGGCAGACAGGCAGACACACAGACAGGCAGACAGGCAGACAGACAGACACAAAGACAGGCAGACACACAGACAGACAGACAGACACACAGACAGGCAGACAGACACACAGACAGGCAGACACACAGACAGGCAGACACACAGACAGACAGACAGGCAGACAGACAGACACACAGACAGGCAGACAGGCAGACAGACAGACACACAGACAGGCAGACACACAGACAGACAGACAGACACACAGACAGGCAGACAGACACACAGACAGACACACAGACAGACAGACACACAGACAGACAGACAGACAGACAGACAGACAGACACACAGACAGACAGACACACAGACAGACAGACACACAGACAGACACACAGACAGGCAGACACACAGACAGACAGACAGACAGACAGACACACAGACAGACACACAGACAGGCAGACACACAGACAGGCAGACAGACATACAGACAGGCAGACACACAGACAGGCAGACAGACAGACACACAGACACACACCCACACACCCACCCACCCACACACACACACACACACCTACACCCACACACCCACACACACACCTACCCACACACACACCTACACACACACACCCACACACACACACACACACCCACACACTTATTGTTTGTACTATAAGCTTACTAAACCCGAGCCGATCATCTTCCCACTTAAAAAACAAAAAAACACTAAAACTCCTAAAATCCTTGAAACAACACATTAAAACCTAGCCACTCCCCTTCTATGCTTACTAGATGATTTAAGTATTCATAATTTACTTCTTGAATAGCTTCCTAACCCTTCACGCCCAGATCTTTCCTTGGCTATATAAAATGGTCTGTTGTTAGCCATAAAATTACGAAAAAGTCACTGAATATACCACAGTAGTTAGTGGACAAGGATACTAAACAGGTCATAGCTATAAAACATTGCTTATAGTCACCAAAAATAGTCTAATGGTACCCAGATTACAATGGAAATTACGTTCTGGGCCTCAAAACATTGCTTATAGTCACTACAAATCGTCTAATGGTACCCAAATTACAATGGCAATTACGTTCTGGGCCTCAAAACATTGCTTATAGTCACTAAAAATCGTCTAATGGCACCCAAATTACAATGGCAATAACGTTCTGGGCCTCAAAACATTGCTTATAGTCACTAAAAATCGTCTAATGGCACCCAAATTACAATGGCAATTACGTTCTGGGCCTCAAAACATTGCTTATAGTCACTAAAAATCGTCTAATGGCACCCAAATTACAATGGCAATTACGTTCTGGGCCTCAAAACATTGCTTATAGTCACTAAAAATCGTCTAATGGTACCCAGATTACAATGGCAATTACGTTCTGGGCCTCAAAACATTGCTTATAGTCACTAAAATCGTCTAATGGTACCCAAATTACAATGGCAATTACGTTCTGGGCCTCAAACATTGCTTATAGTCACTAAAAATCGTCTAATGGCACCCAAATTACAATGGCAATTACGTTCTGGGCCTCAAAACATTGCTTATAGTCACTAAAAATCGTCTAATGGCACCCAAATTACAATGGCAATTACGTTCTGGGCCTCAAAACATTGCTTATAGTCACTACAAATCGTCTAATGGCACCCAAATTACAATGGCAATTACGTTCTGGGCCTCAAAACATGCTTATAGTCACTAAAAATCGTCTAAGGCACCCAAATTACAATGGCAATTACGTTCTGGGCCTCAAAACATTGCTTATAGTCACTAAAATCGTCTAATGCACCCAAATTACAATGGCAATTACGTTCTGGGCCTCAAAACATGCTTATAGTCACTACAAATCGTCTAATGGCACCCAAATTACAATGGCAATTACGTTCTGGGCCTCAAAACATTGCTTATAGTCACTAAAAATCGTCTAATGGCACCCAAATTACAATGGCAATTACGTTCTGGGCCTCAAAACATTGCTTATAGTCACTAAAAATCGTCTAATGCACCCAAATTACAATGGCAATTACTTCTGGCCTCAAAACATTGCTTATAGTCACTAAAAATCGTAATGGCACTCAAATTACATGGCAATTACGTTCTGGGCCTCAAAACTTGCTTATAGTCACTAAAAATCGTCTAATGGCACTCAAATTACAATGGCAATACGTTCTGGGCCTCAAAACATTGCTTTAGTCACTAAAATCGTCTAATGGCACCCAAATTACAATGGCAATTACGTTCTGGGCCTCAAACATTGCTTATAGTCACTAAAAATCGTCTAATGGCACCCAAATTACAATGGCAATTACGTTCTGGGCCTCAAAACATTGCTTTAAGTCACTAAAAATCGTCTAATGGCACCCAAATTACAATGGCATTACGTTCTGGCCTCAAAACATTGCTTATAGTCACTAAAAATCGTCTAATGGTACCCAGATTACAATGGCAATTACGTTCTGGGCCTCAAAACATTGCTTATAGTCACTAAAAATCGTCTAATGGTACCCAAATTACAATGGCAATTACGTTCTTGGGCCTCAAACATTGCTTATAGTCACTAAAAACGTCTAATGGCACCCAAATTACAATGGCAATACGTTCTGGGCCTCAAACATGCTTATAGTCACTAAAAATCGTCTAATGGCACCCAAATTACAATGGCAATTTCGTTCTGGGCCTCAAAACATTGCTTATAGTCACTACAAATCGTCTAATGGCACCCAAATTAAATGGCAATTACGTTCTGGGCCTCAAAACATTGCTTAAGTCACTAAAAATCGTCTAATGGCACCCAAATTACAATGGCAATTACGTTCTGGGCCTCAAAACATTGCTTATAGTCACTAAAAATCGTCTAATGGCACCCAAATTACAATGGCAATTACGTTCTGGGCCTCAAAACATTGCTTATAGTCACTAAAAATCGTCTAATGGCACTCAAATTACAATGGCAATTACGTTCTGGGCCTCAAACATTGCTTATAGTCACTAAAAATCGTCTAATGGCACTCAAATTACAATGGCAATTACGTTCTGGCCTCAAAACATTGCTTATTCACTAAAAATCGTCTATGGCACCCAAATTACAATGGGAATTACGTCTGGGCCTCAAACATTGCTTATAGTCACTAAAAATCGTCTAATGGCACCCAAATTACAATGGCAATTACGTTCTGGGCCTCAAAACATTGCTTATAGTCACTACAAATCGTCTAATGGCACTCAAATTACAATGGCAATTACGTTCTGGGCCTCAAAGGGTTAATTTAATTCTTAACTTACTAAAAAATTCCACTCCCCTTCTATGCTTGCTAAACCCAATTATATTCCCACCTTAAAAAAACGCTAAAAAGACAATATAACTCCTGCTCTTAAAAAAACACATTAAACCCTAGCCAATACCCTTCTATGCTTCCTAAACCCTATTAAACCCTATACAACACCCTTCCATGCTTCCTAAACCCTATTAAACCCTAGCCAATACCTTCCATGCTTCCTAAACCCTATTAAACCCTAGCCAATACCTTCCATGCTTCCTAAACCCTATTAAACCCTAGCCAATACCCTTCCATGCTTCCTAAACCCTATTAAACCCTAGCCAATACCTTCCATGCTTACTAAACCCTATTAAACCCTAGCCAATACCCTTCCATGCTTACTAAACCCTATTAAACCCTATACAATACCCTTCCATGCTTACTAAACCCTATTAAACCCTAGCCAATACCTTCCATGCTTACTAAACCCTATTAAACCCTGGCCAATACCTTCCATGCTTACTAAACCCTATTAAACCCTAGCCAATACCTTCCATGCTGCCTAAACCCTATTAAACCCTAGCCAATCCCCTTCCATGCTTACTAAACCCTATTAAACCCTAGCCAATCACCTTCCATGCTTACTAAACCCTATTAAACCCTGGCCAATACCCTTCCATGCTTACTAAACCCTATTAAACCCTAGCCAATCCCCTTCCATGCTCCTAAACCCTATTAAACCCTAGGCCAATACCCTTCCATGCTTACTAAACCCTATTAAACCCTGGCCAATCCCCTTCCATGCTTACTAAACCCTATTAAACCCTAGCCAATCCCCTTCCATGCTTCCTAAACCCTATTAAACCCTAGCCAATACCCTTCCATGCTTACTAAACCCTATTAAACCCTGGCCAATCCCTTCAGCTGCCTAAACCTATTAAACCGTAGCCAAAACCTTCTATGCTTACTAAACCCTAGCCAATACCTTCCATGCTGCCTAAACCCTATTAAACCCTAGCCAAACCCTTCCATGCTTACTAAACCCTATTAAACCCTAGCCAATACCTTCCATGCTGCCTAAACCCTATTAAACCCTAGCCAATACCTTCCATGCTGCCCAAACCCTATTAAACCCTAGCCAATACCTTCTATGCTGCCTAAACCCTATTAAACCCTAGCCAATACCCTTCCATGCTTACTAAACCCTATTAAACCCTAGCCAATACCCTTCCATGCTTACTAAACCCTATTAAACCCTGGCCAATACCCTTCCATGCTTACTAAACCCTATTAAACCCTAGCCAATACCTTCCATGCTTACTAAACCCTATTAAACCCTAGCCAATACCCTTCCATGCTTACTAAACCCTATTAAACCCTAGCCAATACCCTTCCATGCTTACTAAACCCTATTAAACCCTGGCCAATCCCCTTCCATGCTTACTAAACCCTATTAAACCCTAGCCAATACCCTTCCATGCTTACTAAACCCTATTAAACCCTAGCCAATACCCTTCCATGCTTACTAAACCCTATTAAACCCTAGCCAATACCCTTCCATGCTTACTAAACCCTATTAAACCCTGGCCAATACCCTTCCATGCTTACTAAACCCTATTAAACCCTAGCCAATACCCTTCCATGCTTACTAAACCCTATTAAACCCTAGCCAATACCTTCCATGCTTACTAAACCCTATTAAACCCTAGCCAATACCCTTCTATGCTTACTAAACCCTATTAAACCCTGGCCAATACCTTACATGCTTACTAAACCCTATTAAACCCTAGCCAATCCCCTTCCATGCTTCCTAAACCCTATTAAACCCTGGCCAATACCTTCCATGCTTACTAAACCCTATTAAACCCTAGCCAATCCCCTTCTATGCTTACTAAACCCTATTAAACCCTAGCCAATCCCCTTCTATGCTTACTAAACCCTATTAAACCCTAGCCAATCCCCTTCTATGCTTACTAAACCCTATTAAACCCTAGCCAATCCCCTTCTATGCTTACTAAACCCTATTAAACCCTAGCCAATCCCCTTCTATGCTTACTAAACCCTATTAAACCCTGGCCAATACCCTTCCATGCTTCCTAAACCCTATTAAACCCTGGCCAATCCCCTTCTATGCTTATTAAACCCTATTAAACCCTAGCCAATACCTTCCATGCTTACTAAACCCTATTAAACCCTGGCCAATACCCTTCCATGCTTACTAAACCCTATTAAACCCTAGCCAATACCCTTCTATGCTTACTAAACCCTATTAAACCCTAGCCAATCCCCTTCTATGCTTACTAAACCCTATTAAACCCTAGCCAATACCCTTCCATGCTTACTAAACCCTATTAAACCCTAGCCAATACCCTCCATGCTTACTAAACCCTATTAAACCCTAGCCAATACCCTTCCATGCTTACTAAACCCTATTAAACCCGGCCAATACCCTCCATGCTTACTAAACCCTATTAAACCCTAGCCAATACCTTCTATGCTTACTAAACCCTATTAAACCCTAGCCAATACCTTCTATGCTTACTAAACCCTATTAAACCCTATACAACACCTTCCATGCTTACTAAACCCTATTAAACCCTAGCCAATACCTTCCATGCTTACTAAACCCTATTAAACCCTAGCCAATACCCTTCCATGCTTACTAAACCCTATTAAACCCTGGCCAATACCCTTCTATGCTTACTAAAACCCTATTAAACCCTAGCCACTACCTTCCATGCTTACTAAACCCTATTAAACCCTAGCCAATACCTTCCATGCTTACTAAACCCTATTAAACCCTGGCAATACCCCTTTCCCTGCTTACTAAACCCTATTAAACCCTAGCCAATACCCTTCCATGCTTACTAAACCCTATTAACCCTAGCCAATACCTTCCATGCTTACTAAACCCTATTAAACCCTAGCCAAACCTTCCATGCTTACTAAACCCTATAAACCCTAGCCAATCCCCTTCCATGCTTACTAAACCCTATTAAACCTAGCCAATACCTTCCATGCTTACTAAACCCTATTAAACCCTAGCCAATCCCCTCCATGCTTACTAAACCCTATTAACCCTAGCCAATACCTTCCATGCTTACTAAACCCTATTAAACCTAGCCAATACCCTTCCATGCTTACTAAACCCTATTAAACCCTAGCCAATACCTTCCTGCTTACTAACCCTATTAAACCCTAGCCAATACCTTCCATGCTTACTAAACCCTATTAAACCTAGCCAATCCCCTTCCATGCTTCCTAAACCCTATTAAACCCTAGCCAATACCTTCCATGCTTACTAAACCCTATTAAACCCTAGCCAATCCCTTCCATGCTTACTAAACCCTATTAAACCCTAGCCAATACCTTCATGCTTACTAAACCCTATTAAACCCTAGCCAATACCTTCCATGCTTACTAAACCCTATTAAACCCTAGCCAATACCCTTCCATGTTACTAAAAACCCTATTAAACCCTAGCCAATACCCTTCCAGCTTCCTAACCCTATTAAACCCTAGCCAATACCCTTCCATGCTTACTAAACCCTATTAAACCCTATACAACACCCTTCCATGCTTACTAAACCCTATTAAACCCTAGCCAATACCCTTCCATGCTTACTAAACCCTATTAAACCCTAGCCAATACCTTCCATGCTTCCTAAACCCTATTAAACCCTAGCCAATACCTTCCATGCTTACTAAACCCTATTAAACCCTAGCCAATACCCTTCCATGCTTACTAAACCCTATTAAACCCTAGCCAATACCCTTCCATGCTTACTAAACCCTATTAAACCCTAGCCAATACCTTCCATGCTTACTAAACCCTATTAAACCCTAGCCAATACCTTCCATGCTTACTAAACCCTATTAAACCCTAGCCACTCCCTAAAAAATCAATAAAACTCCTGAAATCCTTAAAAATCCTTTTCTCACCTTATGATCACAGCCGGCAAT
>JACEEZ010015029.1:250000-267500 GCA_016584305.1 Chionoecetes opilio
TGGTCACCCAAATTACAATGGCAATTACGTTCTGGGTCAAAACATTGCTATAGTCACTACAAATCGTCTAATGGTACCAAATTACAATGGCAATTACGTTCTGGGCCTCAAACATGCTTATAGTCACTACAAATCGTCTAATGGCACCCACATTACAATGGCAATTACGTTCTGGGCCTCAAAACATTGCTATAGTCACTAAATCGTCTATGGCCCAAATTACAATGGCAATTACGTTCTGGGCCTCAAACATTGCTTATAGTCACTAAAAATCGTCTATGACCAATTACATGCAATTACGTTCTGGCCTCAAAACATTGCTTTAGTCCTACAAATCGTCTAATGTACCCAATTACAATGGCAATTACGTCTGGCCTCAAACATTGCTTTAGTCACTAAATCGTCTAATGGTACCCAATTACATGGCAATACGTTCTGGCTCAAACATTGCTATATCACTACAATCGTCTAATGGTACCCAATTACAATGGCAATTACGTTCTGGGCCTCAAACATTGCTATAGTCACTACAAATCGTCTAATGGTACCAATGACATGGCATTACGTTCTGGGCCTCAAAACATTGCTTATAGTCACTAAAAATCGTCTAATGGTACCCAAATTACAATGGCAATTACGTTCTGGGCCTCAAAACATTGCTTATAGTCACTACAAATCGTCTAATGGCACCCAAATTACAATGGCAATTACGTTCTGGGCCTCAAAACATTGCTTATAGTCACTAACAATCGTCTAATGGTACCCAAATTACAATGGCAATTACGTTCTGGGCCTCAAAACATTGCTTATAGTCACTAACAATCGTCTAATGGTACCCAAATTACAATGGCAATTACGTTCTGGGCCTCAAGGGGTTAAGGCCAAGCTAGATAATTGTAGTTTGGGAGACGGGACAATATGACCCTGTGCAGTTATCTCCTTTCCTGTGTGTATGTCACAACTATACACACACACACACACACACACACACACACACACACACACACACACACACACACACGTACATGGAACTCCGCCGTGGTCAGCAAGTGCCTGCTATCGGGGGCCCAGTGTACTTTAAGAAGGCCCGCCGCCCCCTCGTCCAGCCTGCAGCGCCACTCTGGCTCTCGCAGCGACCACACTTCTACCAGGCCTCTCTTGTAGCAGGCTGTGAGGAGGTGGTGGGAGTCTGGGGCCCAGGCTACCTCCTGAAGGGCGATGGGGGTGTGGGGGGGATGGGGGTAAGATAGTAGACGTACATAACTATATAAATACAGTAGTAGTAGTGGCAGTGGTGGTGGTGGTCAGAGCTGGGCACTAAATACATGGAATGCATTTAAATACAAAATACTAAATACATGGAAGAAATTTATCTAAACACGAAATAGTTGGCAAATACTAAATGCTAAACACATCAATTGTATTTAAATACATTTTAGATACACACAAATGTTAACATGTCATCAGTACTTCATGATTTAATCTATACAATGTTTGATGCATGATGAAGGGGACACTTTGCTAGTGTATATTTAATTACTTGTACCATTAACTCCAGGCAGGGAGACTGTTCACTCATTACTTGTACCATTAACTCCAGGCAGGGAGACTGTTCACTCATTACTTGTACCATTAACTCCAGGCAGGGAGACTGTTCACTCATTACTTGTACCATTAACTCCAGGCAGGGAGACTGTTCACTCATTACTTGTACCATTAACTCCAGGCAGGGAGACTGTTCACTCATTACTTGTACCATTAACTCCAGGCAGGCAGACTGTTCACTAATTACTTGTACCATTAACTCCAGGCAGGGAGACTGTTCACTAATTACTTGTACCATTAACTCCAGGCAGGCAGACTGTTCACTAATTACTTGTACCATTAACTCCAGGCAGGCAGACTGTTCACTCATTACTTGTACCATTAACTCCAGGCAGGGAGACTGTTCACTCATTACTTGTACCATTAACTCCAGGCAGGCAGACTGTTCACTAATTACTTGTACCATTAACTCCAGGCAGGCAGACTGTTCACTAATTACTTGTACCATTAACTCCAGGCAGGCAGACTGTTCACTCATTACTTGTACCATTAACTCCAGGCAGGGAGACTGTTCACTCATTACTTGTACCATTAACTCCAGGCAGGCAGACTGTTCACTAATTACTTGTACCATTAACTCCAGGCAGGCAGACTGTTCACTAATTACTTGTACCATTAACTCCAGGCAGGCAGACTGTTCACTCATTACTTGTACCATTAACTCCAGGCAGGGAGACTGTTCACTCATTACTTGTACCATTAACTCCAGGCAGGGAGACTGTTCACTCATTACTTGTACCATTAACTCCAGGCAGGGAGACTGTTCACTCATTACTTGTACCATAACTCCAGGCAGGGAGACTGTTCACTAATTACTTGTACCATTAACTCCAGGCAGGGAGACTGTTCACTCATTACTTGTACCATTAACTCCAGGCAGGGAGACTGTTCACTCATTACTTGTACCATTAACTCCAGCAGGCAGACTGTTCACTAATTACTTGTACCATTAACTCCAGGCAGGCAGACTGTTCACTCATTACTTGTACCATTAACTCCAGGCAGGGAGACTGTTCACTAATTACTTGTACCATTAACTCCAGGCAGGCAGACTGTTCACTAATTACTTGTACCATTAACTCCAGGCAGGCAGACTGTTCACTCATTACTTGTACCATTAACTCCAGGCAGGCAGACTGTTCACTAATTACTTGTACCATTAACTCCAGGCAGGCAGACTGTTCACTCATTACTTGTACCATTAACTCCAGGCAGGGAGACTGTTCACTCATTACTTGTACCATTAACTCCAGGCAGGGAGACTGTTCACTAATTACTTGTACCATTAACTCCAGGGAGGCAGACTGTTCACTAATTACTTGTACCATTAACTCCAGGCAGGAGACTGTTCACTCATTACTTGTACCATTAACTCCAGGCAGGCAGACTGTTCACTCATTACTTGTACCATTAACTCCAGGCAGGGAGACTGTTCACTCATTACTTGTACCATTAACTCCAGGCAGGCAGACTGTTCACTCATTACTTGTACCATTAACTCCAGGCAGGGAGACTGTTCACTCATTACTTGTACCATTAACTCCAGGCAGGGAGACTGTTCACTCATTACTTGTACCATTAACTCCAGGCAGGCAGACTGTTCACTAATTACTTGTACCATTAACTCCAGGCAGGGAGACTGTTCACTCTTTAATTGTACCATTAACTCCTGGCAGGCAGACTGTTCACTCATTACTTGTACCATTAACTCCAGGCAGGCAGACTGTTCACTCATTACTTGTACCATTAACTCCAGGCAGGGAGACTGTTCACTCATTACTTGTACCATTAACTCCAGGCAGGCAGACTGTTCACTCATTACTTGTACCATTAACTCCAGGCAGGGAGACTGTTCACTCATTACTTGTACCATTAACTCCAGGCAGGCAGACTGTTCACTCATTACTTGTACCATTAACTCCAGGCAGGGAGACTGTTCACTCATTACTTGTACCATTAACTCCAGGCAGGCAGACTGTTCACTCATTACTTGTACCATTAACTCCAGGCAGGCAGACTGTTCACTCATTACTTGTACCATTAACTCCAGGCAGGCAGACTGTTCACTCATTACTTGTACCATTAACTCCAGGCAGGCAGACTGTTCACTCATTACTTGTACCATTAACTCCAGGCAGGGAGACTGTTCACTAATTACTTGTACCATTAACTCCAGGCAGGGAGACTGTTCACTCATTACTTGTACCATTAACTCCAGGCAGGCAGACTGTTCACTCATTACTTGTACCATTAACTCCAGGCAGGGAGACTGTTCACTCATTACTTGTACCATTAACTCCAGGCAGGCAGACTGTTCACTCATTACTTGTACCATTAACTCCAGGCAGGGAGACTGTTCACTCATTACTTGTACCATTAACTCCAGGCAGGCAGACTGTTCACTCATTACTTGTACCATTAACTCCAGGCAGGCAGACTGTTCACTCATTACTTGTACCATTAACTCCAGGCAGGCAGACTGTTCACTATTACTTGTACCATTAACTCCAGGCAGGCAGACTGTTCACTCATTACTTGTACCATTAACTCCAGGCAGGGAGACTGTTCACTAATTACTTGTACCATTAACTCCAGGCAGGCAGACTGTTCACTAATTACTTGTACCATTAACTCCAGGCAGGCAGACTGTTCACTCATTACTTGTACCATTAACTCCAGGCAGGCAGACTGTTCACTAATTACTTGTACCATTAACTCCAGGCAGGCAGACTGTTCACTCATTACTTGTACCATTAACTCCAGGCAGGAGACTGTTCACTCATTACTTGTACCATTAACTCCAGGCAGGCAGACTGTTCACTCATTACTTGTACCATTAACTCCAGGCAGGCAGACTGTTCACTCATTACTTGTACCATTAACTCCAGGCAGGGAGACTGTTCACTAATTACTTGTACCATTAACTCCAGGCAGGGAGACTGTTCACTCATTACTTGTACCATTAACTCCAGGCAGGGAGACTGTTCACTCATTACTTGTACCATTAACTCCAGGCAGGCAGACTGTTCACTCATTACTTGTACCATTAACTCCAGGCAGGCAGACTGTTCACTCATTACTTGTACCATTAACTCCAGCAGGGAGACTGTTCACTCATTACTTGTACCATTAACTCCAGGCAGGCAGACTGTTCACTCATTACTTGTACCATTAACTCCAGGCAGGGAGACTGTTCACTCATTACTTGTACCATTAACTCCAGGCAGGGAGACTGTTCACTCTTTAATTGTACCATTAACTCCAGGCAGGGAGACTGTTCACTCATTACTTGTACCATTAACTCCAGGCAGGCAGACTGTTCACTCATTACTTGTACCATTAACTCCAGGCAGGCAGACTGTTCACTCATTACTTGTACCATTAACTCCAGGCAGGCAGACTGTTCACTCATTACTTGTACCATTAACTCCAGGCAGGCAGACTGTTCACTCATTACTTGTACCATTAACTCCAGGCAGGAGACTGTTCACTAATTACTTGTACCATTAACTCCAGGCAGGGAGACTGTTCACTCATTACTTGTACCATTATCTCCAGGCAGGGAGACTGTTCACTCATTACTTGTACCATTAACTCCAGGCAGGGAGACTGTTCACTCATTACTTGTACCATTAACTCCAGGCAGGCAGACTGTTCACTCATTACTTGTACCATTAACTCCAGGCAGGCAGACTGTTCACTCATTACTTGTACCATTAACTCCAGGCAGGCAGACTGTTCACTCATTACTTGTACCATTAACTCCAGGCAGGCAGACTGTTCACTCATTACTTGTACCATTAACTCCAGGCAGGGAGACTGTTCACTCATTACTTGTACCATTAACTCCAGGCAGGCAGACTGTTCACTCATTACTTGTACCATTAACTCCAGGCAGGCAGACTGTTCACTCATTACTTGTACCATTAACTCCAGGCAGGGAGACTGTTCACTAATTACTTGTACCATTAACTCCAGGCAGGCAGACTGTTCACTCATTACTTGTACCATTAACTCCAGGCAGGGAGACTGTTCACTCATTACTTGTACCATTAACTCCAGGCAGGGAGACTGTTCACTAATTACTTGTACCATTAACTCCAGGCAGGCAGACTGTTCACTCATTACTTGTACCATTAACTCCAGGCAGGCAGACTGTTCACTCATTACTTGTACCATTAACTCCAGGCAGGCAGACTGTTCACTCATTACTTGTACCATTAACTCCAGGCAGGAGACTGTTCACTCATTACTTGTACCATTAACTCCAGGCAGGGAGACTGTTCACTCATTAAATTGTACCATTAACTCCAGGCAGGCAGACTGTTCACTCATTACTTGTACCATTAACTCCAGGCAGGGAGACTGTTCACTCATTACTTGTACCATTAACTCCAGGCAGGGAGACTGTTCACTCATTACTTGTACCATTAACTCCAGGCAGGCAGACTGTTCACTCATTACTTGTACCATTAACTCCAGGCAGGGAGACTGTTCACTCATTACTTGTACCATTAACTCCAGGCAGGGAGACTGTTCACTCATTACTTGTACCATTAACTCCAGGCAGGCAGACTGTTCACTCATTACTTGTACCATTAACTCCAGGCAGGGAGACTGTTCACTAATTACTTGTACCATTAACTCCAGGCAGGCAGACTGTTCACTCATTACTTGTACCATTAACTCCAGGCAGGCAGACTGTTCACTAATTACTTGTACCATTAACTCCAGGCAGGGAGACTGTTCACTCATTACTTGTACCATTAACTCCAGGCAGGGAGACTGTTCACTCATTACTTGTACCATTAACTCCAGGCAGGGAGACTGTTCACTAATTACTTGTACCATTAACTCCAGGCAGGAGACTGTTCACTCATTACTTGTACCATTAACTCCAGGCAGGGAGACTGTTCACTCATTACTTGTACCATTAACTCCAGGCAGGGAGACTGTTCACTAATTACTTGTACCATTAACTCCAGGCAGGGAGACTGTTCACTCATTACTTGTACCATTAACTCCAGGCAGGGAGACTGTTCACTCATTACTTGTACCATTAACTCCAGGCAGGCAGACTGTTCACTCATTACTTGTACCATTAACTCCAGGCAGGCAGACTGTTCACTCATTACTTGTACCATTAACTCCAGGCAGGGAGACTGTTCACTCATTACTTGTACCATTAACTCCAGGCAGGGAGACTGTTCACTCATTACTTGTACCATTAACTCCAGGCAGGGAGACTGTTCACTCATTACTTGTACCATTAACTCCAGGCAGGCAGACTGTTCACTCATTACTTGTACCATTAACTCCAGGCAGGGAGACTGTTCACTCATTACTTGTACCATTAACTCCAGGCAGGGAGACTGTTCACTAATTACTTGTACCATTAACTCCAGGCAGGGAGACTGTTCACTCATTACTTGTACCATTAACTCCAGGCAGGGAGACTGTTCACTCATTACTTGTACCATTAACTCCAGGCAGGCAGACTGTTCACTCATTACTTGTACCATTAACTCCAGGCAGGGAGACTGTTCACTCATTACTTGTACCATTAACTCCAGGCAGGCAGACTGTTCACTCATTACTTGTACCATTAACTCCAGGCAGGCAGACTGTTCACTCATTACTTGTACCATTAACTCCAGCAGGAGACTGTTCACTCATTACTTGTACCATTAACTCCAGCAGGCAGACTGTTCACTAATTACTTGTACCATTAACTCCAGGCAGGCAGACTGTTCACTCATTACTTGTACCATTAACTCCAGGCAGGGAGACTGTTCACTCATTACTTGTACCATTAACTCCAGCAGGCAGACTGTTCACTCATTACTTGTACCATTAACTCCAGGCAGGAGACTGTTCACTCATTACTTGTACCATTAACTCCAGGCAGGCAGACTGTTCACTCATTACTTGTACCATTAACTCCAGGCAGGCAGACTGTTCACTCATTACTTGTACCATTAACTCCAGGCAGGCAGACTGTTCACTCATTACTTGTACCATTAACTCCAGGCAGGGAGACTGTTCACTCATTACTTGTACCATTAACTCCAGCAGGGAGACTGTTCACTAATTACTTGTACCATTAACTCCAGGCAGGAGACTGTTCACTCATTACTTGTACCATTAACTCCAGGCAGGGAGACTGTTCACTCATTACTTGTACCATTAACTCCAGGCAGGGAGACTGTTCACTCATTACTTGTACCATTAACTCCAGGCAGGCAGACTGTTCACTCATTACTTGTACCATTAACTCCAGGCAGGCAGACTGTTCACTCATTACTTGTACCATTAACTCCAGGCAGGGAGACTGTTCACTCATTACTTGTACCATTAACTCCAGGCAGGAGACTGTTCACTATTACTTGTACCATTAACTCCAGGCAGGGAGACTGTTCACTCATTACTTGTACCATTAACTCCAGCAGGGAGACTGTTCACTAATTACTTGTACCATTAACTCCAGGCAGGCAGACTGTTCACTCATTACTTGTACCATTAACTCCAGGCAGGGAGACTGTTCACTCATTACTTGTACCATTAACTCCAGGCAGGGAGACTGTTCACTAATTACTTGTACCATTAACTCCAGGCAGGGAGACTGTTCACTCATTACTTGTACCATTAACTCCAGGCAGGCAGACTGTTCACTCATTACTTGTACCATTAACTCCAGGCAGGAGACGTTCATCATTACTTGTACCATTAACTCCAGGCAGGGAGACTGTTCACTCATTACTTGTACCATTACTCCAGGCAGGGAGACTGTTCACTAATTACTTGTACCATTAACTCCAGGCAGGAGACTGTTCACTCATTACTTGTACCATTAACTCCAGCAGGCAGACTGTTCACCTATCTTGTACCATTAACTCCAGGCAGGGAGACTGTCACTCTTACTTGTACCATTAACTCCAGGCAGGAGACGTTCACTAATTACTTGTACCATTAACTCCAGGCAGGCAGACTGTTCACTCATTACTTGTACCATTAACTCCAGGCAGGGAGACTGTTCACTCATTACTTGTACCATTAACTCCAGGCAGGGAGACTGTTCACTAATTACTTGTACCATTAACTCCAGGCAGGGAGACTGTTCACTCATTACTTGTACCATTAACTCCAGGCAGGGAGACTGTTCACTAATTACTTGTACCATTAACTCCAGGCAGGGAGACTGTTCACTAATTACTTGTACCATTAACTCCAGGCAGGCAGACTGTTCACTCATTACTTGTACCATTAACTCCAGGCAGGGAGACTGTTCACTAATTACTTGTACCATTAACTCCAGGCAGGCAGACTGTTCACTCATTACTTGTACCATTAACTCCAGGCAGGGAGACTGTTCACTAATTACTTGTACCATTAACTCCAGGCAGGGAGACTGTTCACTAATTACTTGTACCATTAACTCCAGGCAGGGAGACTGTTCACTCATTCACGGTGAAAAAAGTACCTATTTATATTTTTATAATATAATTGATTGATTATATGATTTGGATGATTATATATATATATATATATATATATATATATAAAATATATATATATATATATATATATATTATATATATATATTATATATATATATATATATACAGAGAGCTGGGCAGTATTTAATTAAATACATTTGTGTATTTAGAACTGCATTTATAAATACATTGGTTTTCACGTATTTAAATACAGTGTTTAATTACTTTAATGAGTATTTAAATACTCATAATATTATTATGAGTATATAAATACAATGTATTTAAATACTGCCCAGCTCTGGTGGTGGTTACACTTAACACACAAAATATATAAATAAATCATGACAAATGGATAATAATGATGATGATGGGGGTGATTACGAGCGAGCGCTCGCGAGTCCTCACTGGATACGGGATTTTTCTCACTTAAGCGGCCGACCCGACCCGACCGACCGTCACGCTTTTCAGGATCTTATATCTTTGGAATCCCGCTTCCAATTGACAAGCGGACTTGGCCATCTGATAGCCCCATTCAATCCCTATTTGTGCTTGACAGGTTTTGTCTCACGTGAGGGGTCAGCGTGGCGCGTGCCGCGTGAGGGGTGTCAGACAACGTTATCTTGCTATAGCTGAGAAACGGCTGTACCGACTAAGTTGAAATTTGGTGTGTGGTTTGAGACCCACACCTAGCAATGTCACACAGGTCAAACTCCGGGTTCTACGGGCTCGCTCGTCCTTCGCCGATTAAGGCGTCTTACTGGTTATTATTATTATTATCACTAGACTTTGATTTTAATTTTGTTTACTTCAATTACATAACTTGGGAAATTCTCTCTCTCTCTCTCATTGTTTTGTGCACTGATAACTCTCTCTCTCTCTCTCTCTCTCTCTCTCTCTCTCTCTCTCTCTCTCCTCTCTCTCTCTCTCTCTCTCTGTAGTTATTTCATGTATTTTGTATTTGTTTTGTATTTCTAATGTATTTCCTCTCTCTCTCTCTCTCTCTCTCTCTCTCTCTCTCTCACCTGTATCTGGTCCACACAGGTGAAGGCAGTCAGCACTTGCAGGGTGTGGGCGTCACGCACCTCCAGGCGGGTGGGCGTGACGGGCCAGGCCACGCACCGCCCATCAGGGGACCACCACACACACGCCCCCTCCGGCCCCCCACACGCCCGTAGCACCTCAGAGAAGTTCATCTGCAGGGGTGGACAGGTCAGTGACAAGGGAGAAACAACTAACAGAACCTGGGTACGAAACAACTTATGTACGAAACTCCCTGTAGCCGTCTGAGGATGGGTAAATATTTTGTTTGTCACGATTATTACTACTTCTACTATTACTATTACTACTACTACTACTACTACTACTATCACTATTACTACCTTAAACTAACCTAACCTAGCCCTTAAACTAACCTAACCCTTAAACTAACCTAATCTAACCTGTCCCTTAAACTAACCTAATCTAATCTAGCCCTTAAACTAACCTAACCTAGCCCTTAAACTAACCTAACCTAACCCTTAAACTAACCTAATCTAACCTAACCCTTAAACTAACCTAACCTAGCCCTTAAACTAACCTAACCTAACCCGTAAACTAACCTAACCTAGCCCTTAAACTAACCTAACCCTTAAACTAACCTAATCTAACCTAGCCCTTAAACTAACCTAACCTAACCCTTAAACTAACCTAACCTAGCCCTTAAACTAACCTAACCCTTAAACAAACTTAACCTAACCTAGCCCTTAAACTAACCTAACCTAGCCCTTAAACTAACCTAACCTAGCCCTTAAACTAACCTAACCCTTAAACTAACCTAACCTAGCCCTTAAACTAACCTAACCTAACCCTTAAACTAACCTAACCTAGCCCTTAAACTAACCTAACCTAGCCCTTAAACTAACCTAACCTAACCCTTAAACTAACCTAACCTAACCCTTAAACTAACCTAACCTAGCCCTTAAACTAACCTAACCTAACCCTTAAACTAACCTAACCCTTAAACTAACCTAACCTAACCCTTAAACTAACCTAACCCTTAAACTAACCTAACCCTTAAACTAACCTAACCTAGCCCTTAAACTAACCTAACCTAACCCTTAAACTAACCTAACCTAACCCTTAAACTAACCTAACCTAACCCTTAAACTAACCTAACCCTTAAACTAACCTAACCTAACCCTTAAACTAACCTAACCCTTAAACTAACCTAACCCTTAAACTAACCTAACCTAACCTAACCTATGATTTTTTTGTCTGTCTGTACAACATTTCACTGATACTTTCACACTCGTTCTGACCGGGATGCAGTCAGTTCGTACACAAGTTGTTTCGTACACCAGTAAATTCGTACACCAAAAAGTTGTTTCGTAGTCTATATGAAACCATAGTCGTTTCGTACATTCAGCTCAGAGTTGAACTTGACTACTAGAGTTACGAAACGACACCAGGTATGTACGAAAAAACTCAAAATCAGTGTACGAAACAACTAACGAAATCTGGGTACGAAACAACTTGTGTACGAAACTCCTTGTAACCTTCTAACCTATGGAAACAGTAGTAAGGTGACAAATACTTGAATCCAGACACAGTCATGTTCTAAATATTAGCCAGGGATGAATACTGCCTCAGTTGCGGAGTTACGGTTACAAGGAGTTTCGTACACAAGTTGTTTCGTACCCAGGTTTTGTTAGTTGTTTCGTACACTGATTTTGAGTTTTTTCGTACATACCTGGTGTCGTTTCGTAACTCTAGTCATCAAGTTCATCTCTGAGCTGAGTGTACGAAACGACTAGGGTTTCATATAGACTACGAAACAACTTTTTGGTGTACGAATCTACCGGTGTACGAAACAACTTGTGTACGAAACAACTTGTGTACGAACTGACTGCATCCCGATCTGGTTGACGAGAGTACCATAAGCCTCTCTCTCTCTCTCTCTCTCTCTCTCTCTCTCTCTCTCTTATAATTAATCTACAGGTGTGTGAGAGTTAGGTGAAGAATACACTCTCTCTCTCTCTATTTATCAATACGTATTCTCTCTCTCTCTCTACCTGTACGTATTTCTCTCTCTCTCTCTCTCACTCTCTCTCTCTACGTATCTCTCTCACCCTATCTCTTTCTAAACACACTGCTTCCCCAGCCTACTCCCTTCTCACGGCCTATCAAGCCACGCCATGCCTTTATCACAGCTATAATATTTACCTCTCTGTTTTTCCCTTCAAGAGATGACCGCCACCGCCTCCTCTTCTTCTTCTTGTGACGTCACGTGTGTTTGTTGACATGCAGCAGTGACGTCACTTTCCCTTCTTCTTCCTGTGACGTCACGTGTGTTTGTTGACATCTAGGTACCATCTGGGCGATTATTATACCTCTATACTGTGGTTTTATATATATAGTGGTAGAATAGATTTTATAGAGTTTTAAATAGTGTAGTAATAGTGGTAATAGTGGTGTACTATATATGGATCACCTGAAGATCCGTCACCCCAGAGTTTGGCAGGGTGACGGTTCTTCAGGTGGGATATCCTGGGGTGACGGATCTTCAGGTGGGATATCCTGGGGTGACGGATCTTCAGGTGGGATATCCTGGGGTGACGGATCTTCAGGTGGGATATCCTGGGGTGACGGATCTTCAGGTGGGATATCCTGGGGTGACGGATCTTCAGGTGGGATATCCTGGGGTGACGGTTCTTCAGGGGGGGTATCCTGGGGTGACGGTTCTTCAGGTGGGATATCCTGGGGTGACGGTTCTTCAGGTGGGATATCCTGGGGTGACGGTTCTTCAGGGGGGATATCCTGGGGTGACGGATCTTCAGGTGGGATATCCTGGGGTGACGGATCTTCAGGTGGGATATTCTGGGGTGACGGATCTTCAGATGGGATATCCTGGGGTGACGGTTCTTCAGGTGGGATATCCTGGGGTGACGGATCTTCAGGTGGGATATCCTGGGGTGACGGTTCTTCAGGTGGGATATCCTGGGGTGACGGTTCTTCAGGTGGGATATCCTGGGGTGACGGTTCTTCAGGTGGGATATCCTGGGTGACGGATCTTCAGGTGGGATATCCTGGGGTGACGGATCTTCAGGTGGGATATCCTGGGGTGACGGATCTTCAGGTGGGATATCCTGGGGTGACGGTTCTTCAGGTGGATATCCTGGGGTGACGGTTCTTCAGGTGGGATATCCTGGGGTGACGGATCTTCAGGTGGGATATCCTGGGGTGACGGATCTTCAGGTGGGATATCCTGGGGTGACGGATCTTCAGGTGGGATATCCTGGGGTGACGGTTCTTCAGGTGGGATATCCTGGGGTGACGGTTCTTCAAGTGGGATATCCTGGGGTGACGGATCTTCAGGTGGGATATTCTGGGGTGACGGTTCTTCAGGTGGGATATCCTGGGGTGACGGATCTTCAGGTGGGATATCCTGGGGTGACGGATCTTCAGGTGGGATATTCTGGGGTGACGGTTCTTCAGGTGGGATATTCTGGGGTGACGGATCTTCAGGTGGGATATTCTGGGGTGACGGTTCTTCAGGTGGGATATTCTGGGGTGACGGATCTTCAGGTGGGATATTCTGGGGTGACGGTTCTTCAGGTGGGGTCAAGACCTGTCCTGACTTCACCTTACAAGTGAGGTCAGGTCAAATGGGTAAAAGGGATGAGTCAGGACCCTCCAGTCAGGTAAGTGGACTATATAAAAGTAAGTGGGCTACAAAAAAATAGTCCTAGGAGTTAGTGGACCCTGGCACGCAATCCCTTCCAAACCCTAGCGTCCTGCCACTGTTTTGTGATGATTCCACTACCGTAGATAACAATAAAGTCGCCACCTGCAGTAATGTCGCCAGGCGCCAAATATTACGAATGATAGCCTCACTACTGCTGTGTCTGTGCCACTGAAGATGATACACAGTAGTTTAGATCATGACTGTATAATCTACACTGTTTCAGCGTTGTTTTATGCTTTGTAGCTGCAAGTATAGACGGTTTACAATTTCGCTACGCGGTTTTTTTATGCGCGACGACGACAGCGGTACGACACCCAGTAAATAAACACTAGATGGCGACTCTACTGTTGGTAGCCACTTTGTAGATATTTTTGTCATTTGTTCATTTATAGCCCTACTATGACACAGATGAAGACACAAAATGACACAGACTCTCCAGATAGCCCCTTCTAACTGTCCTGAAATCATGGATGTACAAATGTAACTATTCACGCCACCACACGGCTGTAAACAGAAAAAAAAGTTGTCCTGGCGACTTAACTGTTATATACGGTAAAGTTATTCGGTGGCTTCAACAAAATAGACTTTTAAAGCGTGAAGTTAAGTGTGATGCATGTGATAACTGGATGAATTGGACAAAATACTCCAGATCGAAGGATGGTTTTCTGTGGAAATGCCAAACAAAAGACTGCCTGAAGTATACAAATCCGCTAAGTCTATAAGAATTGGATCTTGTTTTTGCCCGTTCTCGAATTTCAGAAGATACATTTCTCCAAGATGCATAACACAAAGGAATATATTTGTTATCATTTTATATATTACATTCACTGTGGGCTGGGGTGACGGATCTTCAGGTGGGATATCCTGGGGTGACGGATCTTCAGGTGGGATATCCTGGGGTGACGGATCTTCAGGTGGGATATCCTGGGGTGACGGATCTTCAGGTGGGATATCCTGGGGTGACGGATCTTCAGGTGGGATATCCTGGGGTGACGGATCTTCAGGTGGGATATCCTGGGGTGACGGATCTTCAGGTGGGAAATCCTGGGGTGACGGTTCTTCAGGTGGGATATCCTGGGGTGACGGATCTTCAGGTGGGAAATCCTGGGGTGACGGATCTTCAGGTGGGATATCCTGGGGTGACGGTTCTTCAGGTGGGATATCCTGGGGTGACGGATCTTCAGGTGGGATATCCTGGGGTGACGGATCTTCAGGTGGGAAATCCTGGGGTGACGGATCTTCAGGTGGGATATCCTGGGGTGACGGATCTTCAGGTGGGAAATCCTGGGGTGACGGATCTTCAGGTGATCATAAGAACATAAGAACATAAGAAAATAAGGAAGCTACAAGAGGCCGCGAGGCCTACACGTGGTAGTTCCTGTCACCTAACACTACCTACATCCACCTTTCATCCCCATCCATGAACCTATCCAGCTCCCCTTTAAAGCTCCCTAATGACTCCGCACTAACTACCTGTCTACTGAGACCATTCCACTCATTCACCACCCTATTTGTGAACCAGTTTTTCCCTATTTCCTTTCTAAATCTACGCTTTTCCAGCTTGAATCCGTTACTTCTTGTTCTACCCTGGTTAAAAGCCGTAAGAACTTTTCCTACCTCTCCTTTATTAAATCCCTTTATCCACTTAAAAACTTCTATCAGATCGCCCCTTACTCTGCGTCTCTCGAGTGAGTGTAATTGTAATAACTTCAATCTCCTCTCATAACTAAAGTTACGCATCCCTTGTATCATTTTGGTCATCCTTCTCTGCACTTTTTCTAACAACACTATATCCATCCTGTAATATGGAGACCAAAACTGAACTGCATAGTTTAGGTGAGGCCTGACTAGAGCCAGATAAAGCTTTAGATAACTTCCGCACTTCTACTTTTAACCTTCTGGTAATGAATCCTGTATATATATATATATATATATATATATATATATATATCTATATATATATAATATATATATTATATATATATATATATATATATATATATATATATATATATATATATATATATATATATCACCAATAATATAAAATATATATATATTTTCATATTTTGCATATTTTTTATTTATGATATTTTTTTCTTTCTTATATATATATTTTTTTTAATATTTTTATATTTTTTATATATATATATATATTTATTTTTTATTTCTTTATATATATATGTAAACTTTTTTTTTTTTTTTTTTTTTTTTTTTTTTTTTTTTTTTTTTTTATAACCTAAAATTAACCAAAATTACAATGGAAATTACGCTCTGGCCTCAAGGGGTTAACAAAGAGATAATTAGTATACATAGATGTACGTACAAATAGGGTGGTGGATGATAGAGTAATGATAATGGGAATATAGATAACACTGGGGAACAATTTGAAAGAAAAAAAATTGTTGAGTTAGATTTTTGAGCTTATTTAGACTAAAATTGGCATGCTGATTCCAAATCTGTAGTCAGTTTTTTTCTAGCACGTCAAGTTTTTTCTCCACAGCTTACCCTCCAGATAAGCAAAATTCCACTTGTGAGCTGTAGTAAAACTTCTACACAATGGCAATTTGTTTGGCGCAGTCCCTATTGGGCATTCGGTCTGTCTTCGTGAAGAATATGGAGATGTAAAGAGAGTCATTGAGTTATTGCAATATGACAAACACAATTGGATCATCTGTGTTGACCTTAAAATGGTGTCCTTCCTTCTTGGTCAACAACGTGGATACACAAAGTATCCCTGCTTTCTCTGTATGTGGGATAGCAGAGCTCGAGAGAAGCATTGGGTTCAGACGAATTGGCCTCCGAGATCTGATCTTAAACCTGGAGATCCTAACATTGTACATGAGCCACTTGTTGACAGGAAGAAAATAATATTCCCACCTCTGCACATAAAACTAGGTCTCATGAAACAATTTGTAAAAGCATTGTCAACTGATGGCGACTGTTTGAAGTACATCATCTTGGCATTTCCTGGACTGTCATTGAAAAAATCAAGGCCGGTGTGTTTGATGGTCCACAAATTCGACAGCTCATCAAAGATGAACATTTCAACGGTACTATGTCGACCTTGAAAAGAATGCTTGGCTATCATTCAAAGACGTCGTCAAGAACTTTCTTGGAAATACACGTGCAAGTAATTACACAGAAATTGTTCAGAAACTATGGAGAGCTACAAAGCGCTGGTTGCAACATGAGTATTAAAGTACATTTTTTGCATAGCCATCTTGCCAACTTTCCGGAAAAATCTTGGTGCTGCTAGCGACGAGCAAGGTGAACGATTTCACCAAGATTTGAAGGTTATGGAAGAACGTTACCAGGGTAGATGGGATGTGCATATGATGGCTGACTATTGTTGGAGCATCAAACGCGATAGTCCTCAAGTTGAACACTCCAGACAAAGCTACAAACGTAAATTTTTACCTTAACCTGCACACAATTATAGCCTTATCCTTTCTAAAAACATGATAATGTTAAATAAACATTCTATTCATGCCTATTTCTTTCATTTTTCATTGTATGTTAACATTTGCAACTTTTATAAAATAAGCACTGTTACTGTTAGGTACAGGATTTTTCATATTTTTAAGAAAACGAAAATCCTACAGTTCAAAACTTGACGTGATAGAGAAAAACTGAGATCAGTTTTGGATTCAGCAGCCAAAAATTACTTAATAAC
>JACEEZ010015029.1:277500-280000 GCA_016584305.1 Chionoecetes opilio
AATTCATCTTATGAAGAGAGACTGCGGAAACTTAATATGTTTTTCCTTAAAGGATCGTAGAATTTCCGTGGTGACTTGATAGAAACCTTTAGATCCTAAAAGGTTTTGATGTCATTAATCAAGAGAACCTATTCGAGCTTTCAAATCAAGTGACAACAAAAAATAATGGTTTAAAACTAAACGGTCAACGTTGCATCACCGATCTCCGTAAAAAAAATATCAATGTGAGAGTCGTTGATCGATGGAAAAAAGTTACCAGCAAATGTTGTCGAAGCCAGCACAATAACTACATTTAAAACAGGGTTGACGCGCACTGTAAAGTAAATGGGTATTGATAGTGCCCTGCGAATTCATATTTAGTCCCCCGGATCGATTAGTTGTAGTGGTAGTGGTAGTTGTAGTTAGTATTTTTCATACCCAATCTTTTTGCACTACGAAACATCCGTGTTCCTATCTTCTTTAGGGACATGGTATAATTTTCCAACTGTTTTCTTACAAGAAGTTGATAGTTAGTAGTATGTAGTTTCAGCAGATACCCTCGTCATGGACCAATAGGTCTCCTGGTGTCTGTTATTCCTATGTAATCCTATGTAATCCTCCTCCTCCTCCTTCTACTACTACTACTACTACTACTACTACTACTACTACTACTACTATTTCTCTCCACAGTACTTAGAGTGGAGTGGAATGACTGGAGTGGCGGATTTAATGAAGGGGGAATGCAAACATCGTGGCCTACCCATCCATAGTATAGTAGTAGTAGTAGTACTAGTAGTAGTAGTAGTAGTAGTAGTAGTGGTAGTGAGGATCTTCTAAGTTACTACGACAACGGCCAAGGTGCAAAATTCTTCCAGGTAAGAGAAAAGAGAGAGGAGAGAAAAGAGAGAGAGAGGAGAGAGAGAGAGAGAGAGAGAGAGAGAGAGGGGAGAGAGAGAGAGAGAGAGGAGAGAGAAATGTCACTCAATAAATGATATATATTAAAAGCATTATGTAAAAAGATATATATACCTAACCCCCCTCCTCCTCCTCCTCCTCCTCCTCCTCCTCCTCCTCCTCCTCCTCCTCCCTCCTCCTCCTCCTCCCTACCCCTTCTATCCTCCCCTCCTCCCCCTCTTCCTCCTCCTCCTACCCCCAATCCTACCCTCTTCCCCCTCCTCCTCCTCCTCCTCCTCCTCCTCCCCTCCTCCTCCTCCTCCTCCTCCCCTCCTCCTCCTCCTCCTCCTCCTCCTCCTCCTCCCCTCCTCCTCCTCCTCCTCCTCCCCTCCTCCTCCTCCTCCCTACCCCTTCTATCCTCCTCCTCCTCCTATCCTCCCCCCCACCTCCTCCTCCTCCTACCTCCCCCTCCACCTTTTGTTTTCTCCCCTCCTTCCTCTCCCCTCCTCCTCCTATCCTCCTCCTCCTCCTCTTCCTCCTCCTTCCTACCCTCCTTCTATCCCCCCTTCCCCCCCCCAGGCGTGGAGGGGGGCCCGGGAGAGGTGGGGGGGCGCTGCTACTACTTGCCTCGATACTCTGGCGCTCGAGTTCCACCTCCACGTCTACTTCGCAACCCTCCCACTCAGACACGGACATGTGCAGGTAGCAGTTGTAGTTATAGTGGTAGTGGTAGTTGTAGTTATAGTCGTTTTTTTTTTTTTTTTTTTTTAGACTGATTTTTTAGGGCCAAANAAGGGTTTGAGGTGTCTGTTTCATTTTCCATGCTGTCTCTTGACTTGTGTGTGTTTATCTAATCGCACATGTCCTCTAATACAGTGTTTTAAGGATGTTGTTCTGTGTTGCAGGTGCTGTGGGACTTAACTTGGGTGTGTTACTACTATAATATGTCCTCTAATACAGTGTTTTAAGGATGTTGTTCTATGTTGCAGGTGCTGTGGGACTTAACTTGGGTGTGTTACTACTATAATATGTCCTCTAGTACAGTGTTTTAAGGATGTTGTTCTGTGTTGCAGGTGCTGTGGGACTTAACTTGCGTGTGTTACTACTATAATATGTCCTCTAGTACAGTGTTTTAAGGATGTTTTTCTGTGTTGCAGGTGCTGGCTGAGGGGCCGGCTGGGCGGGGCACCATGTTCGCACTGGCCTACTTGGTGATCATTCTCCTGTGTGGGGAAGGTGAGTACATAAAGGCTTCTTGGCTTCTTACTAATGGACGGGAAGACCTCGAGGTGCCTAGGGGAAGAACCATGCCTCCTTGACCCCCTTATAGTGTGCCTCTGAGGACCCACTGGAGGCGTTGGTGCAAAGGTAGATTATTACTCAGGTGTAACAAGCTCTGATTACGGGGTTAGACTGAAGTCCGGAATAAGGCGTCCATGTCTAAGACTTTCCTTCCCCCTCTGTCTATTCACTCATCTTCTTCACTAGTATCTTGTAAGGCTGCAATCTTCTTCTCCTCTCTCCCCTCTCTCATCTCTCTCTCTCTCCTCTCTCTCTCTCTCTCTCCTCTCTCCCCTCTCTCTCTCTCTCTCTCCCCACCCTTTCCCCCCTCTCCTCTTTTCCCTCT
>JACEEZ010015029.1:285000-310000 GCA_016584305.1 Chionoecetes opilio
CACTTCGTCCTCTCCCCACATAAACAATACTAGTTTATCTTACTAGTACTTATCTTACTTAGTTACTTATCTTACCAATCACTCCGGCTGAGAAGCACACACCATCCTGGCGTCCCCACGTTTCGTATCTCTTCAATATCAAATGAAAAAAGTACATCTGGGGAGAATAATCCGTAAATCACTTAAATTCGCTTCATGAGTAAAAATAAAAAGCACAAACCATTGAAGGCAACGAAGGATTACTATTACACTCTGCTCGAACCAATTAATATAAGCTACGAAGTGAATTATGAATATGCCAGTATACATAACATGCCTCCTATTATGATAACCAACAGAAGAGTAATGATGCAAGGGAAGAGATAAACATAGAACATACGAGTAATCTATAGACAATTTTTTGAATGAGGTGAAAATTCCATTCTATCTTAAGAAATCATGCTTAAAATGATGCCTATGTTTACCTGATGATAGGGTTAACTATGATAAAATACAACTGCAATTAAGAAGAACTGTAGTATTCCCTTCTCCTGGCATCAAATATCAGTTAGTAAGCAGCAAGGGGTCAGGATTTTTCGCCTCGTTAAAAAAAACAGTGTATAGGAATAAAGGTCACTGATGAGGAGGTCTTTGTTGCTGCTATTGTTAGGGAGGATACGATGAATGGATTATGAGGGACAAGAGCGACTATAGAGGTCAGGAAAGTAGTCAATACGAGAGGAAAAAGAGAGTTTTATAAGGAGTGAGAGAGGGATGAGGAGCATTAGAGCAGCATACAGAATACGGCAGCCATGGCCAGTGGGGGGGCACCTGGGGGGGCACTGGATTATCATGGGGAGGCACGTGCCCCTGCCCCCTCCATGCCCCCCCAGACTAGTCATGTATTGAAATGACAGTTCACGATGTCTAAGAGGGAGGAGGAGGAGGAGGAGGAGGAGGAGGAGGAGGAGGGGAGGAGGAGGAGGAGGAGGAGGAGGCGGAGGAGGAGGAGAGGATTTACATAGGATACATAGGAAATAACAGGACCCAGGAGACCTATGGTCCATAACGAGGTATCTGTGAACTACATACTACTAACTATCAACTACTTGTAAGAGAAAACAGTGGGAAAATGATACCATGTCCCCTAAAGAGGAATAGGAACATGGAAGTTTCATAAGTGCAGAAGGATAGGATATGAAAAAGACTAACTACAACTACCTCTACCACTGCAAACTAATCGATACGGGGGGACTAGATATGAGGAGGAGGCGGAGGGGAGGAGGAGGAGGAGGAGGAGGAGGAGGAGGAGGGAGGAGGAGGGGAGGAGGAGGAGGAGGAGGAGGAGGAGGAGGTGTTGTAGAAGGAGGAGGAGGAGGAGAGGAGGAAAAGGAGGAGGGAACCAGCCACTCTAATCACTCTGCGCCTCACTAACAGAAATGAAATAATTGCAAGCAGAGATTTTTTTTTATAGTTCCTTTCATTCTTTACCTCTATTTTTTTTTACGATGTATGCCAATGGAGACCAGGATGACGGGGGTGATGGTGGTGGTGGTGGTGATGTAGTGATGTTGTAGGTTATTACTGTCGCGGCCATTATACACAACGCTCGTCATTTAGTATATACGTTAATGGTTGCGAGCAGTGGTGGTGGTGGTGGGGGTGGTGGTGGTGGTGGTGGTGGTAATGGTGGTGGTGGTGGTGGTGGTGGTGGTGGTGGTGGGGGTGGGGGAGGCGGGGCCTAGAAAGAAAAAGGAAATAAAATTGGCATCACTTTCCCAATTAGAATATTTATCAGTGGTGAGTCAGAACATGAGACCAATTAGCAAGGTATGATGGGAACGATGCATGTACATTCTTCTCCATTTTCTCTCTCTCTCTCTCTCTCTCTCTCTCTCTCTCTCTCTCTCTCTCTCTCTCTCTCTCTCTCTCTCTCTCTCTCTCTCTCTCTCTCTCTCTCTCTCTCTCTCTCTCTCTCTCTCAACTCCCCTTACAACCCCACAAATCTAAACTATATCCCATCCACTTTTCCTCCCTCCCTTCCTACACCCTTTTTTTTCTCTCTCTCTCTCTCTCTCTCTCTCTCTCCTCTCTCTCTCTCTCTCTCTCTTCTCTCTCTCTCTCTCTGCTCTCTCTCTCTCTCTCTCTCTCTCTCTCGCTCTCTCCTCGCTCTCTCTATTTTATTTTCCTTACTCTTTCTACTCTGTCTTCTTGCAAAACGTACCCTTCCATCTTTTGGGAGGAATAGTTATTTTTACTCTCCCAAACACTGGATACAACAACTGATCAACCAATTCTTCCACGATGCACACACACACACACACACACACACACAGCACCACACACACCACACACCACCACCACACACCAACACCCCACAAACCACCACACAAGTCAATACATATACTAGTACTGTCTGAATGTGTTTAGTTTTTTGTGTGATATTCTATCTTATTTGTGTTATCCTCTTACCCTCCCACCCTCCCCTCTCGATTTTTTTTCGTCCCCTGGTATTCTCTCCTACCCTCACGACCAGCCAATTGAACATGCAGTGTTTTGACAGAGCCGCTGGTTGGCTTTGACGTTATATTTAAACTATTGTTCGTGTCATGATCGAGTGGTCGCAATTGTGTTTACATATACCGCCAGACCCATAGCTATCCACAACCCACCCTGCACCCCCACCCACTCTCTTAACCCCTTGCCACCCCACACACCCCTTTTTAACCTCCCTTGCAACCCTACCTCTTTTATAAATCCCCCCACCCACACTACCTCTACCTCTCATCCTCACTATAACCACCCGTTCATTCCTAACTATTATAGCGTTTTGACTAGTCCCCACCCACCCTCTTTAACCCCCTTGCAACCCCCCACACCCTCTCTTTAGCCCCTCTTGCACCCTACCTTATTATAAATCCCCCACCCACATACCTCTACCTCATCTCACAAATCACGTTCACTTCCTAGCTATTATATCGTTTTGAGTATAGTTGTGTGTGGGGTGCAATTTTCCGCCCCTATACCAAACCTTCATCTGATACTCCTGGCAATCAACACGGTTTCCCTTGTCAGCCTTTCTGCATACTACACAATCCTTGACCCACCGAACACCTCTCTCTCTCTCTCTCCTTCTCTCCTCCTCTCTTCTTCTCTCCCTCTCTCTCTATCTCTCTCTCTCTCTACTCTCTCTGCAGCTCTTTCCTCCTCTGTCACACCCCCTCACCTACCGCTCTCTGCAGCTCTCCCCCCCCTGTCACACCCCTCACACCCCTCTACTGCAGCTCTCTCCCTGTCACACCTTCCTCACACCCTCTCTGCAGCTTCTCCCCCCCCTCTGTCACACCCTCTCACACCCCTCTCTGCAGCTCTCTCCCCTCTGTCACACCCTCTCACACCCCTCTCTGCAGCTCTCTCCCCTCTGTCACACCCTCTCACACCCCTCTCTGCAGCTCTCTCCCCTCTGTGGCACATCCTCTCACACCCTCTCTGCTAGATCTCTCTCCCCTGTCACGCATCCTCTCACACCCCTCTCTGTTAACTCTCCCTCTGTCACACCCCTCACACCCTCTCTGTAGCTCTCCCCCCTCCCTGTCACACCCTCTCACACCCCTATCTGCAGCTATGTCCCCCCTCTGTCACACCCTCTCACACCCCTCTCTGCAGCTCTCCTCCCTTCTGTCAAACACTCTCACACCCTCTCTCTGCAGCTCTCCCCGGCTCACATCTCCCCCCCCCCAGCACATCCACTTCGTTTTTTCCACGCTTTTTTTTTACTACAACACTAAGATCATATACACACACTACAGCTCTCTCTCCTCTGTCACATCCTCCCCAGCATTTCACTTCTTCCCTGTTGTATCTTTTCTCTTGTAGTTTCCTTATTTTTGTATGTCCTTATGTTCTTTTCTTACACGTTTTTATTTGACTACAACGCTGAGATCATACACACGCTGCTTCCTTGTCTTGTCACATTTCTTAAACATCTCCTTTTCCCTTCTTTTCTATTGTACATTCTTCCTTCTCCTTCCTTCCTTCCTTCCTTCCTTCCTTTCTTCCTTCCTTTCTCCTTCCTTCCTTCATCTATTTCTTCCTTCCTTCCTTCTTTCCTTCCTTCCTTCTCCTTCCTTCCTTCCTTCTCCTTCCTTCCTTCCTTCCTTCCTTCCTTCCTTCCTTCATCTATTTCTTCCTTCCTTCCTTCCTTCCTTACTTCCCTTCCTTCTCCTTCATCTATTTCTTACTTCCTTCCTTCATTCCTTCCCATTCCTTCACTTCCTTCCTTGCTTCTCTGCCTTCCTTCCGTCCTTCCTGTCCATCCTTCCTTACTTCCTTCCTCTTTCTTCCTCCTTCCTTACTTCCTTCCTTCTTTCCTTCTCCTTCCTTCTTCCCCTTCGTCCTAGCTATCTCTCTCTCATAATCTCAATTTCTCTCCCTCCATTTCACTCTAAGTACATTCTTCAACTAACGTTCCATTTCTTTTCACGCTATATGACCCTTCTTACCACACTCCTACACACACTCTTATCACATCACTCTAACACACACACACACACACACACACACACACCACACACACACACACACACACACACCTTCCCTATAGCTCTTTCCTTCGCTGTTATCCCTCCATCGCGTCGCTTCAATTCCCATATCCATCTTCATCCTTCCATTATTACTGTTAACTTCCCTTCCACCTCGCTTCTCCTATCTCTCACGAGCCATCACCCATAAACATCCCATTTAGTCTCTTGCCAACGTCTCCTTCCCTAAATATCTCCTATCTCTTACTAATACCTAGACTATCTTCCTCTGTCTTCCCCGTTACCTCTCTCTCTCTCTCTCTCTCTCTCTCTCCTCTCTCTCTCTCTCTCTCTCTCTCTCTCTCTCTCTCTCTCTCTCCCCCCCTTTCACAGCTCCTTTACGATCCTATCACTTATCCTTTCATCTATTATTTCTTGCTTACACATTGTTGTATTATATTTTCCGTTGCTCTCTCTTTCTCTCTCTGCAGAAACACACAACCCCTAACACCGCTTCCCCCCCCCCCCTCCTGCCCATTTCTATCCCTAATTGGTGCCGGTTTCGCCCCCCCACCCCCTCCCCCCCTCCTCCTCCCCCCGCCGCACCCCCTCGAGCGTTCAGTGGTTGTTACTCGACACTGATGGACGAAAAGTTTGAAAAAAATATTCGCCGCGTTGCAGTATCGCTATAGAGTATTTTGTACACCTCTATTATTTTTTTTCTCGGTGGTATACAAAGCGAAAGCGAGAGAGAGAGAGAGAGAGAGAGAGAGAGAGAGAGAGAGAGAGACGAGAGAGTGGGAGAGTGTTGGAAGAGAGAGAGGAGATTGAGAGAGAGAGAAGACCTACTGGAGGACGAGCGACGAGAGAGAGAGAGAGAGAGTATGTAATCTAATCTTAGACTGTTCAAAAAGCACATACACACAAGTACACCACACACACCACACACACACAACACACACACACACCACACACACCACCCACACACCACACACACACACACACACACACACACACACATCACACAAATATTGAATAAAGTCTCGACATTCTTCCATATTAAAACAGACAATCTCGCCAAATTAAAAGGTAAATCCGATGCATTTTTCAACGTTTCGCTATTGAGTGTCTTAAAGTTAACACAGGTAAAGGCTCACATGATTAATTCAACGTGTGCAGATGGTGTCCTTATATACCTGACATGCGGAACAAAAGACTGACAGGCTAATTTATCTGTAACTTGAGGCATCGTTCACATAACATAGCACCATAATAAATATAAATATAATGCAATAATAAATGATAAATACAAAACTACATACATGCATATAATACTTAAAGGTGTGCAGATGGAGTCCTAATATACCTGACATGCGGAACAAGGGACTGACAGGCTATTTTATTTGTAACTTATGACATCGTTCACATAACATAGAGCATAAATACAAACCTACATACATGCATATAATAATTAAAGGTGTGCAGAGAAAGTCTTAATATAACTGACATGCGGAACAAGGGACTGACAGGCTATTTTATTTGTAACTTATGACATCGTTCACATAACATAGAAGCATAAATACAAACCTATGTACATGCATATAATAATTAAAGGTGTGCAGATGGAGTCCTAATATACCTGACATGCGGAACAAGGGACTGACAGGCTATTTTATTTGTAACTTAAGACATCGTTCACATTACATAGAAAATATATACAAACCTACATACATATACTCGTATTTTAAAATGAATTACGTCTCATAAAATATATATAATTCAACATTTACCGGGATAGGAGAATATATAATACAAACTTATTGATGCTTTGTTCTGGAGCATGACTAAGAATGTGTTGTTTTTTAATAATAAAATATCATATGTCTGTTTGAATTTTTTTTGGGCTTCGATTTGATCAATATTTCATCCTATATTTTTCCATTTATTCCTTTTATTCCTATTTCCTTCTATTTTTGATGTGGCATATTATACTTCTGGCTGTAAAGGGGATGGGATGAGGAAGGATGGAGGGGCCAGTAAGTGACGAATAAAAAATGATAATGACAGTGTAATAGTAAAATAGAGTAACTAGTAAACAGGTAACAAGTGAATCAGCAAAACAAAACCTTGGGATAAAATAATACAAAAGTTAAAGAGAAGCTTGCATAAAGAAAATGAATTGAATTATGATTAAACAACCGTAATAACTACAAGAAATAAAAAAACAGTTTAAGAAAAAAATCTGATTCAAGGCTACGAAAACAAAGTACAAGGTAAGAGTAAAGTACTATATCTTAATCAGTATGCGATGAAGGTGCACCGATGGAAACTTAAAATAAAATAAAAACGTATCTCCATGCAGTAGAGAAACAAAATTAAGTATACAAGCAAGAGAAAACAAACCTAAAGTATTAAAACCAGGCAAGAAAATACGTAGAGAAAATTAATTACATAGATAAATATGACATTACGAGATATGCTGAGAAGAAAATGTGTGTACAGAGGACAAAAATGGAGTGGAGGGAAGAGAATGGATGATTAAGAAGAATATGTGATACGTAAAGAGGGGGAGAAACAGGAAGACTTAACTGGCTAAGCGAGGGAGATGGCAAGAGAAGGGGCAATAAAGTGTGAGGGGAGCCAGAGAGGGAAGGGAAAGAGGAAGAGGGAATGGAAAGAGGAAGAGGGACGAGAGAAAAACAAGGAAAATCGAAAAGGGAGAGAGAGGGAAACGGGCGTACGTCACAGAGAAAGAAAAAAAGGGTTGGAAGGTAAAGGAGAGTTGGACAGAATGCAGGGAAAATGAAGGTAGAAAGAAAAAAGAATGAAAAAAAATGTACGTATATATGTGAGAAAATAAGAACATAGGAACATAAGAAAATAAGTAAAAAGAGTATTGTGAGACATAAAAAAATGTGAATATGAATACAAAAAAACAAATGGAAGAGAAACCAGGAGTAAAAAAAATACAACTACATGAATAGAAAAAAATATTGGATTTTTTTTTAGAAAGAATAACAGACCAGTGCATCCATTCAAGTGTTCGTAAAAAAGTGGAGAAACAAAGAATAACATACATAGGAAGGAAATATAAGAGAATAAAGTGCAAAATAAAACAAATTTGAAAAGAATAGAGAAAGTGCGGATACCTACACAAACATGAAAAAACTATTTGAACACATTACATTCCCTTTACTCTTCCTCCCCCTCCTACTCCTCCTCCTCCTCCTCCTCCTCTCATCCTCCTCCTCCTCATCCCTCCCTCCTCCTCCATCCTACCTCCTCTCCCTCCCATCCTACTTTCTTTCTTCATTAACCCACTTACTTCTCTCCCCATCTCCAAGTAATCCCGTGACCTATTCCTTGCCTCCCTCATCCCTCACTACAATGTAACACACGCAACAACCAACCTGTTTCTATTTTTCCACCTTCCTACGACTTAAATATTTTCAAGAGAGGAGTGACAAGACACCTCCCGAACTAAATTGACCCACACCCATTTCTCTATTATCTTACTGTCTTATTTATTGGGACTGGCAACTAAGCGGGCATTATGTTACCTCATTTTATTTTGCCCTTGGTCAGTCCTTTGTTATGTAAAAAAAAACCATTGCAACAACAACTATCAAGATACCAAACAACTAAACCTTCATATCTAAACCTTCTTCCTCCCTCTCATTGTTTCTTTCTTCTCTCTGTCTTAGCCTTTCCTCCCCCCAACACCCCATCTTTAGCCCTTCCCTCCGTGGTTGCGTCCCCTACCAGCTCTTCCCCTCGCCCCTTCCCCACAGCCCTTCCCCTCACCCCTTCGACGAGAGACAGTCACGATAGCAAAGTACAAATAGCCAGTTACCATCCAATTAGCAAATTACCACCGTCTTGGCCCCCTTCCCTCTGCATTGTCCAGGAATCAAGCTCGCTGAGGGGAAGTTTAGCCATGTCTCAACGCCACTACTGCTACTACTACTACTACTACTACTACTACTACTACTACTACTACTACTACTACTACTACTACTACTACTACTACTACTACTACTACTACTACTACTACTACTACTACTACTACTACTACTACTGCTACTACACTACACTACTATACTACTTACTACTACTGACTACTACTATCTCTACTACTATACTACTACTACTACTACTACTACTACTACTACTACTACTACTACTACTACTACTACTACTACTACTACTGCCAAAACCACCACTACCAATCTTAATCCTGACATGCATTCCTCACTAACTAGTTGCTGCTGCTGCTGTTAGAGATAGTCAGAGATATAACCCACGGTTATATTCCTGCCATCTCTCTCTCTCTCTCTCTCTCTCTCTCTCTCTCTCTCTCCTCTCTCTCCTTCTCTCTTCCTCTCTCTCTCTCTCTCTCTCTCTCCTCTCTCTCTCCTCTCTCTCTCTATCTATTTATCTATCTAACTATCTATCTATTTATCTATCTAACTATCTATCTATCTATCTATCTATCTATTTATCTATCCTCAGCTTCCCTCTTCACAGTATCTACATATGTCTCACCTATCCATTATCTACATCCCTTCTTTGCGGTCCTTTGTTTCTTTTTCTGGTCATTTTGTTAATCATTCATACCGAGAAGATAGATTAAGAGAGCAGATTGGAGCACGCTATGTCTCATTGTCAGGGTGGGAGGGAAAAAAATAACCTAAACCCTATGTCTATTTTGTCTTCTCTCTGGGACAAGAAAGTCTCGCGTGTTCTAATCTAGTCCTTTCTTCTACCTATCATGTTAATCTACAAGACTCCTTCCTGGTCTACCTAACACTAAGAACAGCTACGGCACACACACACACACACACACACACGCACGCACACACACACACACACACACACACACACACGCACACACACACACACACACTCACACACACACACACACACACACACACACACAATGTACGGAGAAAGAGAGAGAGAATTTGAGAGAGAGAGAGAGAGAGAGAGAGAGAGAGAGAGAGAGAGAGAGAGAGAGAGAGAGAGAGAGAGAGAGAGAGAGAGAGAGAGAGAGAGAGAGAGAGAGAGAGAGAGAGAGAGAGAGAGGAGAGAGAGAGAGGAGAGAGAGAAGAGAGAAAAAAAACCTTTTATCTAGTGAGATATAGTGAAGTGATGGTGATGAAAATTAATGACAGCATAATTGTGATGATAGAGCTCAGAGAAAGTAACCACCATAGAACATCACGGTTGTTGTTGTGGTTGTTGTAGTTGTTGTGGTTGGTAATGGTGGTTCTGGTTGTGGTGTTATTGTCAGTATCATAATTGTTTTTGCTATCATTATCATATTATTTTTATAGTAGTAGAAGTGGTAGTTGTAGTAGTAGTTGTTGTTGTAGTAGTAGTAGTAGTAGTAGTAGTAGTAGTAGTAGTAGTAGTAGTAGTAGTAGTAGTAGTAGTAGTAGTTGTTGTTGTTTTTGCTGTTGTTGTAGTAGTAGTAGTAGTAGTAATAATAATAATAATATGATGATGATGATGATAATGAGAGAGAGAGAGAGAGAGAGAGAGAGAGAGAGAGAGAGAGAGAGAGAGAGAGAGAGAGAGAGAGAGAGAGAGAATCCCATGCAAGGAGTGAAGACTGTAGGTAATTTCCTCCTCCGTCACCTCTCCTACTCCATAAACTGGCGCTAATTACAGTATCTCCTCCTCCTCCTCCTCCTCCTCCTCCTCCTCTTTCTGGTCCTTCATCTCTTCCTCTCTCATTTTCTCTCCTTTTGTACTTTGTGCTTTACCTTTCATCTATTATTTACATTCCTTCTGCTTCATCTTCACCCTAAGTCTTATTTCCTCCTCTTCCCTCCTTCCATTCTTCCTTTACTTTACCTCTATCCTATTATCTTTCCGCTTCTCGCTTCTTCACCTTTATCCACTGTAATTCTTTTTAACTCAAGGTATATAATAAACCCTGGCTTTTGAACCACCTATTAGCAACTGTTTGTATTTTCCCTTTCTCTACTCTCATGTGGTTTTGTACAATGTTTCTTTTTTGTGTGTGTGTTAAGTGATATTTGGTAAAAAAAAAACCTGAAAGTCTGCTTCACCTTCCCTTCCCTGCCCTCTTCTCATGAATGTACACGCTATTTTCTCTCTCTGTATTTCCTCCCTTCTTTTATTTCCCTTTACAGACGCCTTTCTTCTCCTTATGACACCCTCGTTTCCATTTTCCCTCTATGCCATCTCTCTTCCGGCATTCTTTCCTACTTGAAACCCTTCCCTTCTTCCCCTTATACGCTATCTTATATATATTTTTTCACTCATTTGCTACGTGAGACATTTCCGCCTTCCTTCTCTGACACGGTTCTTCTTCTTTCTTGTTCTTCCCCCTCAGCTGTTCTTCTTTCTTTCTTCCGCCTCTTGTGGCAACCCTCTTGGTCGAGAAATAAGACGAGTGTTTACGGAGGTCATCAGCTACATGAAACGGTTCTTCCTGTAATGCCACTGTGTAACTCGCTGTGACCTGACTGTAATTAAGGACTGCAGGTTGACTGGTGGCCTCTAACGGGGACGTCACTGAACCAATTGTTAGTTCCTGTGTATAAGAGACAGGGAAAGAAAAAGCGAATGCGAGAAAGCAAGGTATAGCTCACAGAAGGAAGAAAGTGGGAGAAAAAAAACTAGAGTTGCTTGAATGATTAAGTTAACAAAGGACGTCACTGAATCAATTATTTGTTCCTCTTAAATCTAGTTAAATGTAGTCTTACAATTTAATTAAATATAGTGCTCCTCAATTGTTAGATCCTAATTTTGAGGTTACGGCAGGAAGAAAGTGGGGGAAAAGCTAGTGTTGCTTGACGGATTAACTTCTAGCGGGGACGTTACGAAACCAATTGTTAGTCCCTGTGTAAGAGAAAGAGAGAGGGATGGAACAGGAGAGAGGGTCAGGTATATATAAGGTGGCTGGGAGTTGTGACGAGGTTCTGGCCGGAGTAATCAGAAGAGCAGAGGGACACGTCATCGCCTGGGACCAATTTAGTCGTCCTTGCGTCTTCGTCTGCTGACACGCGAGGCGATCCCCGAACTGACCTCCTTCTCTTCCTCCTCCTCCTCCTCCTCCTCCTCCTCCTCCTCCTCCTCCTCCTCCTCCTCCTCCTCCTCCTCTTCCTCCTCCTCCTCCTCCTCCTCTTCCTCCTCCTCTTCCTCCTCTTCCTCCTCCTCTTCCTCCTCCTCCTACTCCTCCTCCTCCTCTCCTCCTCCTCCTCTCTGCTGCTTCCCACGTGCGTGTCCTCACTGACGTCATAATACATCACGCTGTAGTTCCTCGCCCCTATAGCCCATGCCACACTACAGCCACACACACACACACACACACACACACACACACACACACACACACACACACACACACACACACACATACACACACACACACACACCACCACCCCTAGTTCTTCCTTCCTTCCTTCCTTCCTTCTTTATATAACCCTCCTTCCCCTACTCCATTTTCGTCTTCCTCTGTCTTTCCTTTCTTCCTTTCTATCCATTCTTGTCCTATAGTGTGTCTACCTTTTCTACCTTCCCTCCTTTCTATTAGTCCTATTTTTCTAGTCTACATCTTTCTTTGCCCTATCTTACAGCCTATCCCCTATTATCTACTCATCTTCTTGCTCATCATCTAGTCTTTCCTTCCCATTCACGCGCATTTCTACTTTCACCTCTTCCTTTTTTCTCTTCCCGCTTAATCCCTCTCGCACCCTCTTCATCCCTAGCCTTAATACCATCGCTTCCGTTTCCTTCTCATCGCTACTTACAGCTATCGTGGATGACATTCTCGGTGTGTAATGCCCTCTCTTCCACGCCGCTAAACTATTGACACTTGCTGTATGGGATTACCTAAAGCCAGATGTAATCAGGTCGTGTTAAGCACCTCCTCAGTCTCGATATTCACCAATTTCCCGTTTATAATTGGACACGTAAAGCAGACTGTCTCTCAGGAGGATGTCTATACATGTTCCCTCCATGTCTTGCGCCCCTCTGGAGTGTGTCACCCTCCTCCTCCTCCTCCTCCTCTCCTCCTCCTCCTCCTCCTCCTCCTCCTCCTCCTCCTCCTCCTCCTCCTTCTCCTCCTCCTCCTTCGCCATCCCTCCTTGGGGTCTGAGCACTCTGGGTAATTACGGTGCCATTGCTACCGTAATGCTATTATTACACTGCCTCAAGGGGGGAACCAAGATGCCTGCAGTGGGATGCCAGGGTTGTATGTCCCTGACTGTGAGGAGGGTACTTGGTGGTGGTGGTGGTGGACGTGGTGTTTGCGTGACCTGTTCTACTGTTCTGCCGCCGCCACCGCTCCCTCCCCCAATCAGCAACACCACAAAACATGCAACACCTACCACTGCTACCACCATAACCACTGTACTACGCACCACCACCACCACCACCACCACAGCAATAACTACCACACCAATAACTACCACTACTTCCTTTGTAATGACCCACCCCACCACACCTACCACTGCTGCTGCCACCACTACCACTGTACCACACAACACAACCAACACCTAACCAATAACTACCACTACACCACTATAACATTCGTAATAACTACCACTACTACCACTACCAACACCATTAAGACTATAGCCAGTAGCATCATTGACTACATCAGTAATATCAACAAGAAATAAAATATACAAATATACATACACACACATCACCACCACCACCACTACCACCAAGGTTATCAACACCATCATCAACAACAACAAATACAATACCATTAACCACAGTTTTATACCACCACCATCACCACCATCATCACCACCACCACCACCATCACCACCACCATCACCACCATCACCACCACCATCACCATCATCACCACCACCATCACCACCACCATCACCACCATCACCATCACCACCATCATCACCACCATCACCACCCTCACCACCATCACCACCATCACCATCACCACCATCACCCATTACAATATCACCGCCACTAACATTACAACCACCACCACCACCACCACCACCTCCATTCCCAGTCATTAACCCTAACATACCACCTACTGCAGAGCTGTGTGTATGTGTGTGTGTGTGTGTGTGTGTGTGTGTGTGTGTGTGTGTGTGTGTGTGTGTGTGTGTGTGTGTGTGTGTGTGTATGTGTGTGTTTGTGTGTGAGTGTGCGCACCTTGCATTAGGAATTGATAAATACATAGTACGCCTCTCTCTCTCTCTCTCTCTCTCTCTCTCTCTCTCTCTCTCTCTCTCTCTCTCTCTCTCCCCCTCTCTCTCTCTCCTTCTCTCTCTCTCTCTCTCTCTCTCTCCCCCCCTCTCCTCCTTTTTGTATCCAGTAAATTCAAAAATCGTGTTTTCTACAATCATTTACTAGCTTATTTCAATCCCTGCTTTTTAACCTTCATAACACAAAAGAAACATGCATTACATTTTCTCCACGGTAACATCATGCAAGCAGGTGTACACTACCCTCATGTTTATGTATGCACAGTACAGTATTTACGTGGCTGTGCAGAAAAAAAATCATGGTAGGAAACTCCCTCCTGTCTTAATTTTCTTGCACCATACGTCTTAGTAGATGCAGAAGGAGAAGGAAGAAGAAGGGAAGAATGAGGAAGAGGGATATGAAAAGGAGTAAGAGGAGGAAGAAAAGGAGGAAGAAGAGGAAGAAAAGGAGGATGAGTAGGAAGAGAAGGAGGAAGAGGAGGAAGAAAAGGTGTAAGAGGAGGAAGAAAAGGAGGATGAGGAGGAAGAAAAGGAGGAAGAGGAGGAAGAAAAGGAGGATGAGGAGGAAGAAAAGGAGGATGAGGAGGAAGAAAAGGAGGATGAGGAGGAAGAAATAGAGGAAGAGTAGGAAGAAAAGGAGGAAGAGTAAGAATAAAAGGAGGATGAGGGAGAAGAAAAGGAGGAAGAGTAGGAAGAAAAGGAGGAAGAGTAAGAAGAAAAGGAGGATGAGGAGGAAGAAAAGGAGGAAGAGGAGGAAGAAAAGGAGGATGAGGAGGAAGAAAAGGAGGAAGAGTAGGAAGAAAAGGAGGATGAGGAGGAAGAAAAAGAGGATGAGGGGGAAGAAAAGGAGGATGAGGAGGAAGAAAAGGAGGAAGAGGAGGAAGAAAAGGAGGAAGAAAAGGAGGAAGAGGAGGAAGAAAAGGAGGAAGAGTAGGAAGAAAAGGAAGAAGAAGAGGAAGAAAAGGAGGAAGAAGAGGAAGTAAAAGAGGAAGAGTAGGAAGAAAAGGAGGATGAGGAGGAAGAAAAGGAGGAAGAGGAGGAAGAAAAGGAGGAAGAGGAGGAAGAAAAGGAGGAAGAAGAGGAAGAAAAAGAGGAAGAGGAGGAAGAAAAGGAGGAAGAAGAGGAAGAAAAGGAGGAAGAAGAGGAAGAAAAGGAGGAAGAGGAGGAAGAACAGGAGTCAGAGGAGGAAGAAAAGGAGTAAGAAGAGGAAGAAAAAGAGGAAGAGTAGGAAAAAAAGGAAGAAGAGGAGGAAGAAAAGGAGGATGAGGAGGAGGAAGAGTAGGAAGAAAAGGAGGAAGAGTAAGAAGAAAAGGAGGAAGAAGAGGAAGAAAAGGAGGTAGTAGAGGAAAAAAAGGAGGATGAGAATAAATTAGGAGAGGAGAATGCAGGTAAGCAAGATAAAAATAGGGAGAAAAGGAAGAATATAGACGAGAGATTAGGTATAGAGTGGAAGGCTTACAAAAAAAAACGCGAAGAGAGAAGATTATTTACAAAAGCAAGATAATAAAAGGAGAAATAGGAAGAATATGGAAGAGAGATTGCATAGAGAGTGGAAAGGCTACAAAAATATTAGAGAAAAAAGTGAAAGGCCTACAAAAAAACAAACGAGGGGCGAGAAGGTTATTTACACAGTTCAGATTTTGGCAACCAGGAAAACAAGGCTGGGAGGTAATCTGAGGCAGGTATTCAGGCGCAGGTAACGTAAGGTAATGGAGGGATGCCAGTGAAAAGGTGAGGAAGCCAGAGAGGGCGTGGAGGAGGAGGCAAGATTAGAGCGAGGCGGAGAAGTAAGATAATAGGAGGAGGAGAGAGAAGGGAGGAAGAGAGAGAGAGAGAGAGAGAGAAGGAAGAGAGAGGAGAGAGAGAGAGAAGAGGAGAGAGAGAGAGAGAGAGGAGAGAGAGAGAGAGAGAGAGAGGAGAGGAGAGAGAGAGAGGAGAGGAGAGGAGAGAAAAAAATAAGGTTATGTGTGTGTGTGTGTGGTGTTTGTGTGTGTGTGTGTGTGTGTGTTGTTGTGGGTGTGTGTGTGTGTGTTGTGTGTGTGTGTGTGTTTTGTGTGTTTGTGTGTGTGTGGTGTGTGTGTGTGTGTGTGTGTGTGTGTGTGTGTGTGTGTGTGTGTGTGTGTGTGTGTGTGTGTGTGTGTGTGATTTGAAAATTAAGTGTTAATGAGATATAAATTGAAATCATATGTTTAAATGATCTTAAATCTTCAAATTAGGGAGAAAATATGTATTGAACTCTATGGAGTGGTATAAAGGAAAGTCTCACACACAGATAGTCAGTAATTAAAGGTGAAATTAGCTTGGCGAGTGATTAAACTTTTTTCATCCCTAATCTTTACTTTGCCTGACTACACGTATCTTTGTTGCGTCTCATCACGCCACCATCCTCTCCTTCTTCCCCTCACATTATTATACTTCTGCATCTGATTACCACCCTGATAATTAATTAATATTTACGGAGCTGTTCCTCTTCCGCCTCCATCTTCGTCCGTTTTCTCTTTCTCTCTTTCCCTAATTTTCTTTTATGTTGTTCTTGTTCTTTTTTCTCTCGATTTTCTCTTTCCCTTTATTATCCTTTTTCTTCTTCCCTTTAACTCCCCTCTTTACAACGTCAAAAACAACAACAACAGCAACCACTACAACTATTCTACCGTTACTATTTATATTACTACTACTATCTAGTTTTGTTATTGTTGCTGCTGCTACTATGTACTAATGTAACAACAACAACCACTGCTACAACTATTAAAGCAGCTACTTCTACTATGATAACTGCTATAACTATCACCACTATAACCACCATACAACAACAACAACAAAAATAGGAACCATCACTACTACTGCTATTATAACTACTACTACTACTACTACTACTACTACTACTACTACTACTACTTTTACTACTACTACTACTACTACTACTACTACTACTACTACTACTACTACTACTACTACTACTACTTTTACTACTACTATTACTACTACTACTACTACTACTACTACTACTACTACTTTTACTACTACTATACTACTACTACTACTACTACTACTACTACTACTACTACTACTACTACTACTACTTTTACTACTACTACTACTACTACTACTACTACTACTACTACTTTTACTACTACTACTACTACTACTACTACTACTACTACTACTACTACTACCACTGCACTCGTAGTCTGAACGGGAAACCATTAATCTGATTCACCAAAGCCTTTTATAAACGGCTGTTCTGGCTACTTGGAATCCATAACCAGGGGCTTGGACCACCCCTAATCCTGAGGAAGTAGTAGTAGTTCGTAAGGCGTGAGATCAAGGTCGTTCCTGAAGGTAATAGCCGGTGGTTATGCTGATGTAAGGCTTCGAGATATAAAGGGACGAATGAAAGGTGTCTATCCTATAAAAACAAACAAAAAACTATACAATTTTATCCCCGTCCAAGAGCACGAATGCACTCTACCTACTCATTAACTTGTTTGAAAAGTTATGATTTTTTTTCTTTAGTTTTTGGTCTGTGTTTTTGTGAGTTTATGAGTTTATTTGGAGTCCTTTTCTCTTTGCGTCTGTTGGTTGATCTGGTTATCTGACTTTTTTTTTTCTCTCTCTCTCTCTCTCTCTCTCTCTCTCTCTCTCTCTCTCTCTCTCTCTCCTCTCTCTCTCTCTCTCTCTCTCTCTTCTTTTCTCTCTCTCTCTCTCCTCTCTCCCCCTCTCTCTCTCTCCTCTCTCTCTCTCTCTCTCTCTCTCTCTCTCTCTCTCTCTCTCTCTCTCTCTCTCTCTCTCTCTCTCTCTCTCTCTCTCTCTCTCTCCCCCTCAACACACAAGGCCGTCAGAGCACATTAGCAGGTGAATCATGGAACTGCTAATACACACAGAATTAAGTAACTAATCATCACGTGACTCAATTAGCACTGCGAACCTGTTTACTGCGAACATCATGTGGCGTCGTTATTTTGGGAAGGAGGATATACAGGTGTGTGTGTGTGTGTGTGTGTGTGTGTGTGTGTGTGTGTGTGTGTGTGTGTGTGTGTGTGTGTGGGTGTGTGTGTGTGGGTGTGGGTGTGTGTGGGTGTGGGTGTGTGTGTGGGTGGGTGTGTGTGTGGGTGTGTGTGTGTGTGTGTGTTGGGGTGAGTCGAACATATAGATTTACACCACCACTATATTATACGTACAAAAATCAAGAAGAAAAAGAAGGTGTTGACATGGTTCATTTGAAAGAGGCTACACCATCAACTACAGGTATAGAGATGTATATGGATAGCTACACACCAACGGGAATAAACTTACCAACGGATATATGAAGAGCAAATTTGAGAGAGAGAAAAAAACATGCATACCTACAAACTACAACTAAACGAACATGTATAGTACAGTACTTATGACCTGATAAATGAAGAGCCATAAAATATAAAATACACACATATAAACACAAAATAATGTGATCAGTGGCAGGCTAGGTGATGCAACAAGTGAGTTATGAGTATTTATAAGCCTTAGATCAAGAATAAGCTCATTAAATACCTGACGACTGACGGGCCATTTAACTCGTGGTCCATAAGGGTTCTTCTGGTTGGCTTGTCCGCACCACACCATACCATGCTCCTCTTCTTCTTCCTCTCCTCTTCCTCTTCTTCCCTCTCCTCCTCCTCCTCTTCTTTCCTCTCCTCCTCCTCCTCCTCCCCTCCTCCTCCTCCTCCTCCTCCTCCTCCTCCTCCTCCTCCTCCTCCTCCTCCTCCTCATCTCTCAGCCCTCTCCTTCACTCTCCTCTGCCTCGTTCTCGTCTATCCAATTAGTGTAGTACATTCAAAAAGCCTAATCAGAAATAAGGATATCTGTTGCTTTTTCTGAAACTTCTTGTATTCCTCTTTTTCCTCTTTCACTACCTTTGATCGAGCTATCTTAAATCCTACTCGAGATATCCACTCTTCTATTCACTATATCTCTACTCCACTCCAGGTCATATCCTCTATTTCTACATACTTTAGCCTAACTATACTACCTTTACCCTTACCTATTTACTCCTAACTATACCATTCCTAAAATCACCACCCATTACCCTCCCCTCCTCCCCAAGGACATAGCCAACATCACGCCACCACTAACTAACAGCCACACTTAGCACCAAACACTACTTCTAACACTACTATCAACACTACTTCTAACACTACTATCAACACTACTTCTAACACTACTATCAACACTACTTCTAACACTACTATCAACACTACTTCTAACACTACTATCAACACTACTTCTAACACTACTATCAACACTACTTCTAACACTACTATCAACACTACTTCTAACACTACTATCACATTCCAACTACTACTATCACTCCTTCTCCTCTTCCTCTTGTTTTGCTAAGGCTATGTTCAATTCAACAGGTTAGAATCCGTCGCACTGCCTGTGGTATATAAGTATCACCTACGCACTTCCCAATATAGCATGAACATCGTCAGATTCCTAATTACTGAGCAAAAAGAATACTTCGCTGCAAACTTAATAAGCAGGCGTCAAAAGCATCGATACTTTCGTCTGACTTCTACGTACGTTTGACGTTTGACGCTTTCATACTTTTAACATAAACAAAAACATTTCATATATACCTTTATATACTTCTTGAATACAGTAAGATTCCGTTTACAGATATGAGCTTGTGTGTGTGTGTGTGTGTGTGTGTGTGTGTGTGTGTGTAGGGAACTCTGTAGTGTAGTGGTTAGCACGCTCGGCTTACAAACGAGAAGTCCCGGGTTCGATCCGGCGGAGCGAAAGATAGTGGGTGGCTCTTCCTTACAACTAGCCCCTGTCCACCCAGCAAGTAATGGTTAAACCCGGTGCAGCCGGGGTTATACCCCCCCCCCCCGGGGTGGTGGCTTCGGCCACACTAATATGCCAGCAGCGTAGATCACTAGGCCGAGCATTAATCCTAACAAAACAAACAAAAAACAAACAATGGGTGTGTGTGTGTTGTTGTGTTGTATGTATGTGTGTGTGTAGTGTGTGGTGTGCGTGTGTGTGTGTGTGTGTGTGTCAGTAGACGAGCTTTTCTGCATAACCATTCAACTACACACAAAGAACCATTACAAAAGAAAGTTCTAAGGAAAGACCTTGAAATATTTGGGCACATATAAGAAAACGTTAATTAAAGACACACTTTCCAGGTAAGACAGTGTGGGGAACAAAAGCATGCAAATTAGCCAAGTGAGCTCGGGAATGCAAATGCAGGCAGGGTGAGGGTGAGCAAGAAAACTGATGGAACACTCGTTACCAGCTGGCCGGGAGGAAAGATATAAATTGGTAAAGAGCAGCGTGATAGTGAGGAAAGGGGAAAGGGGGAGGGGGTGCGATGAGAGGGGAGGAAGAGGGGGGATATGGAATGGGGGGGGGTTAGGTGGAAAAGGGAGGAGGACTGCAGGGAGAGGGGGGATGTGGAATGAGAGGAGGATGAGATGGAAGATGGAGGGAGGGGGGAGAAGGGGTGTGTGTGGAATGAGAGGAGAATGAGGTGGAAGGGAGAGGGGTGTGTGGAATGAGGCGTGGATGAGGTGGAGGAGAGGGAGGGGAAAGGAATGTGATGGGGTGGATGGTGTAACGCAGTGGAGAGGTGGAGAGGTGGAGTGTCTGGCGCCTGTACGCATTGAGGGTAATGTATAAACGCAAGGAATGTGTGAGGGATACGTTTACAAGTTTATAAGTTTATTTAGAGAAGAGGGGGGAGTTTACAATGGAGGGGAGGACCATAGGAGTGGTTCATGGAAAGAAAAAATAGAAATACAGAGAGTACAAAGTTGCCGGGCGGTTCAGCTTGCTTTTTTTGTGAGGGATGTGTGAAGTAAGAAGTAAAGCAGCGGTGTCATACGTAAGAATCACGGGTGGACACTACCCTGATGGTAATGAATAGTAGTAGTAGTAGTTGTTGTAATGGTAATAGTAGTAGTAGTAGTTGTTGTAATATTAATAGTAGTAGTAGTAGTAGTAGTAGTAGTAGTAGTAGTAGTAGTGGTAGTAGATGTAGTAGTAGTAGTAGCTGACTTGATGTCAGTAAAGAAGCACCAGCCAAGGAGCTCCGTCGCCGCCTGGATGAGGTGTCGCCTCTCCTTCTCCCTGCTCCGGTCTGCCCTCCTGTGTCTCAGGGGTACGAGATACTCCACTCCCTCTAACACGGACATAGGTGACCTCGATTGCGAGGCCACATTGGTAGAGAGTGGGATAAGGGTGGATAGGTTAGGAATAGAGTAGGTTTGTAAATTTAGGGGTAGTTAGTTAGTAAATGTATGTATTTTTAGGGGTAGTTGTAGGGTTGTAGGGTTGGATGCCACAGTCAATAGCGAGGTGGGGCTATGGCGTACCCGCCACAAATAAAGAGGCGGTGGAGGTATATTGTAGTAGTTGTAGTAGAGTAGTAGTAGTAGTAGTAGTAGTAGTAGTAGTAGTAGTAGTAGTAGTAGCAGTAGTAGTAGTAGTAGTAGTAGTAGTAGTAGTAGTAGTAGTAGTAGTAGTAGTAGTAGTAGTGAATAGTAGTTAGTAGTAGTAGTAGTAGTAGTAGTAGTAGTAGGTAGGTAGTAGTAGTAGTAGTAGTAGTAGTTTAGTAGTTAAGTAAGTAGTAGTAGTAGTAGTAGTAGTAGTAGTAGTAGTAGTAGTAGTAGTAGTAGATGTAGTAGTAGAATAGTAGTAGTAGTAGTAGTAGTAGTAGTAGTAGTAGTAGTAGTAGGTAGTAGTAGTAGTAGTAGTAGTAGTAGTAGTAGTAGTAGTAGTAGTAGTAGTAGTAGTAGTAGTAGTAGTAGTAGTAGTAGTAGTAGTAGTAGTAGTAGTAGTAAGTAGTAGTAGTTAGTAGTAGTAGTAGTAGTGTAGTAGTAGTAGTAGTAGTAGTAGTAGTAGTAGTATAGTAGTAGTAGTAGTATGGTAGTAGTGTAAGTAGTAGTAGTAGTAGTAGTAGTAGTAGTAGTAGTAGTAGTAGTAGTAGTAGTAGTAGTAGTAGTAGTAGTAGTAGTAGTAGTAGTAGTAGTAGTAGTAGTAGTAGTAGTAGTAGTAGTAGTAGTAGTAGTAGTAGTAGTAGTAGTAGTAGTGGTGGTAATATTTAGAAGGGTCTTTATAGCTGCTACATAAATACATTCACTGTTTAAGAAATCAAACACGTATACGGCGAGTATATGAAAGCTTCCTTATAAACAATTGCTACGCCTATCTCTAGTCATCATTATCAATTTTCTTTTACTCGTATCATCAAAAAAATGAGTGAAAAATGAACCAAACCAATATATCAAACATTTCCTCACCGTCACCAGTCTATTCAAGGGACTTTCTTTCATCGCTCCTTTGATCCAACTCTACTTTTTGAATCAACTCCCGATATGAATCACACTTATGCAAGCCACAGGTGCCAATATGAAAGGAACTCACTCAATGAACACAACCAAGTTTATCGATACATTGGTGATTGAGAACTCGTGACGTCAATCAGTGCTATCGACTTAGAACTGTTCAAAGAAAAGTGGTGGTGCGGCAATACCACTGAAATGACCGCACCAACACAGGCAGCTATTTTTTTCTTTTATATTGTACTCTTTCTTCCATTAGCTATTATTACCACATTTTCCTTTTTTTTTGCGATATTTACCATGCGCTATTACCAAACGTCATCGCGAAAGAGTTCCTACATGTGCTGAAACGTCTATACTCTATACTTTACTGTGTATATTTTTCTTCCTCCTGTGTGGCTCTATGCGTACTGGAACTACCATGCACGTGTAGGTAGGTCCTTTAAGAAGACAGTAAGATAATACAAAAAGGTGGGGGGTGTCAATTTAGTTCAGGAGGTGCCTTGTTACTCTTCTCTTGATCAAATTTAAGTCATAGAAAGGTGGAAAAGGATAAACTAAATTCTGGAGATTTATTTTGAGGAACTGACTCCACTGCGCATAGGAGGAGCATGAGGTGATATGGTGTGCCTTGGTGTGTGGTGAGGCGTGGTATTGTGAGCGTGATGGCTTTTGTCTGCAAAATATTCAGGCCAAGATAGAGACCTCAGGGGATGTATGGGAAGATATTGGAGGGCTTCCTCAGATAGAATTATACACTGGAAGGGTTCAAAGTATATGTGTGAATGTAGTATGTGAATGTATAGTGTATGATAGTGAATGGAGGTTTTCCCTTATGGAGGAGTAGCGTTATCAAGGGTTTGTGAAGGGGAACGTCGTATTTTGTATTTTTGAGTGTTCTGGAGGAAGGTATAGTTTTGTTATTTACAGCAGGGACTTTCTGTATTCCTGATACAATAAAGGAAAACCCTCTCATGTAGACGCGTTCTTCTTTACTTTGTTCACTTATTCATTTTTGTTTACATCACAAAGGACTGGCCAAGGACTACTCTATACTGGACTTGCTACTCGTGCCCCGCGCCAACCCGCCCATGACCAGTGGAGGCCAGTTTTGCGATTCCTCCTGACATTTTCGAACACCCGCCCATTTCAATTACATGTCATTTCCCTAGTGTCCATCAGTAGTATTTCCAGAATAGTTCCATTAAATATAAATAGGTTTTTTTCTTGTGTTGAATTGACAGACACTTCAACTTCAACAGTTAGAAGTAAGGAACCAGTGAAGAAATTAAAGAACAGCTACTATTTCCGGTGTATTAAAACAAGTGCAGGTAAAGGTTGACTCTTGCATTAATTAGATGGATAGAATAGAGTGGAGTGATTGTAAAGCCTTGTATGGTAGTGATTACATGCATACAGTCATTGCAATCCATTATTTCACTTCCGTATATTCCAACCAATCAATATTTCTACTTTAACATCACAAATTCCTTAATTGTCATACTAGACTCGCCCATTTACACACTGTTCAATTCTGGTTCAATTCAATTCCGTGTTAATGGTTTTTTGTCCACAAATTATATCATATTTTTCTATTTCTCATCCGTACTCATTATTTATCCCTCTACTATACACTCATGCATTCATCTATACGGCATTCATCCACATTATTCACTCACTCATTATTATTCACATTGTTCAGCTCATTCAAGTTAATCTGTTTTTCTCTTATTCTATCTTTTTTAACTCATTCTATCATATTTTATACTCATGAAATCTTTTTTTTTACTCATACTATACTTTTTAAAACTTATATTAACATTTTTTTATATTAACACCATCAATCGGATCGGCAAGTAAAAAAGTGTTCCATGAATGGGGTTCCATAGACTATGGTTTATCAGTATAAATGATACACTGTTATCTTCGTAAATTATTGTTTAATAATATTATCAAATAAAAAACTGTAAAATACACTAAAGAACTGCCATTATGAGACTGAAGAAATATGCATGAACTTAATATTCACTTAAACTCTTCGCCATTTAATATTTTGCGTGAAGACTTTTTACATGCTACATATCAATAGAAGCGGAATTTTATTAGCTTTCCATTGATATATTTCGTTTTCTGATAAATGAATTAAAACCATGCATAAATTAGCATTAACTAAATAAATAACATCATCAATCGGGTAATTTTCCCGCTTGATGAGGTTATTTATTTAGTTAACGCTAATTTATGTATGGTTCTAATTCATTTATCAGACAACAAAATATATCAATGGAAAGCTAATAAAATTTCGCTTCTATTGATATGTTTCATGTAAAATGTTTTCTCGCAAAATATTAAGTTCATCCATATTTCTTCACACTCTCATACTGTCATTTCTTTAGTGTATTTTACAGTTTTTTATTTGATAATATTATAGAAACAAACATTTACGAAGCTAGCGGTATATCATTTATACCGATAAACCACAGGAAGGGAGATGGGAGTGATGTTCAAAAATGTCAGGAATCGCAAAACTGGCCTCCACTGGAAATAGCCCAAAATGAGTAGCAAGTCCAGTATACAGTAAGTAGTCTTTGGACTGGCCAAGGGCAAAGAAAAAGAGGTAGAAAAAATAGAGTTGCCATTATCGACTCATATTAATTTTCTTGCCTATTCATTTACTTGAGACTTACTTTACATTCATTGACTTACTTTTTACATCACATTTTTCTGCATCCTGGCACATGTGTTTAATGTCATACAGTTACTTCTCTATTTACATAAATTTCTCTCATAATTACTTGATGCGGCTGCGTTATACAAATAGAAAGGAAGAGTGGCGTGATGCCTGGTCGAGGGAGTACATTGTTTATAGATAGCTCACCAGCAAGGAGTGGAGGCGAGGTTCTTGGGTGCATTGAGTTTGCGTGATGCTTTGATTTTCATGCTCTTTGTGTGTCGA
>JACEEZ010015029.1:315000-327500 GCA_016584305.1 Chionoecetes opilio
GAGAAAATCTACCAAAAAATAAGTGGAGAGGGAACATGAGGAGGAGGAGGAGGAGGAGGAGGAGGAGGAGGAGGAGGAGGAGGAGGAGGAGAATGAGAGGAGGAGAGGAGAAGGAGGAAGGAAGGAGAGAAGGAGGAGGAGGAGGAGGAGGAGGAGGAGGAACACTAAATTGAAAGCAAAAACAAAAAAGGAAGAAAAAACAGCTGACGTGGCATTTAATCCATATGACAGGATCTTAATAAACAAAACAAAAACAAAAACAACACTTAATCCTTTAGACAGAAGCATTTTTATTCCTCTGCTACTATTTATCTGTTCGTTCTCTAATATAACCTTCCAAATCTACCGACAGACTCTGCACTACTATGGATCACAATTCTTTTTCCTCCCATCTCTCCTCGTCGCACCCTAGAACCAATGGCCGAGTTCTCCTTCTCCTTCCTCAGTCCTCCTCTTCTCTTTTTCTCTTCTCCTTCTCTTTCCTCTCCTCCTCCTTTCCTCCGTCCTTCCACATTCCCTTAAAAGTCTTACAAGCTTTGACTTAACCCGGCAGTTTCCGCTCATCAGCACTCAATCAGTCTTAACCCTAAAATATCTCGACAGCGATTGAATCCTTAGACCCACTTCCAGGTTTTCACATATTCACCACTCCTTTGCACCTTCCATTCATCCCTTTAACCCCTTACGATCTTTCCTTTTCTATATCTAATCGTCTGTTGCTAGCCATAAACTTACGAAAAGTGACGTCATATACCAAATTAGCTAGTGGACAAGGATACTAAGCAGGTCATATCTATAAAGCATTGTTTATATCTATTAAAATCGTCTAATGGTAGTCAAATTACAATGAAAATTACGTTCTGGGCCTCAAGGGGTTAAGCTTCAGTCCCCCTGGCATGGTCCCCTTTCCTACTACTACTACACCCTACACTTGGGCGACTCATTACCTGAAGTGCAATACACCTCGGCCAGAAATTCAGCGATACAGTCCGGGCAATAAGGATATGAAGCATGGCCCCTGTATCTCCAAAGCGGCGGGCACCTGCTGGAGAGGGTGAAGGGGGGGGGGGGGGGCAGTGATGGTGGTGGGTCCATGTTTAGCACGTAAATTATCCGGCAAAGTAATTGTTGCACAGATGGTCCATGCACTCCGCCCTTGTATACCACAAGGAGGTATGGCTTAAGACTTAGGGATATGCTTATGCTATTTCAGCCAAGGGTGTGCCGCGTGTGCCTGACTTAAGACCTTACATCCTCGAGGCTCCGGGTTTGTTGAAAGCTTTTTGAATACGAATATGATGCCTTCGACCTTCGACCTTCACTGATATTCTGTAGAGCGTAAAAAAGCATCGAGTGGCAGACAACGCGCTGCGCCTCACTGATGTGTCTGATGTAAAACTATCAGATGATTATAGATAATAAAGAAATATTATTGTGGAGAAAAAAAAAATACATATAAAAATGCATATTAAAAGAGTTTTCGATATGGGAGGATGACGTTTACCAGAACAGGAGGTGACACAAGTGGCGGTTAAAAAGTAATAACAGAAACGTACAGTAAACCTTCTCTAAATCGAGCCCGCATAATTCAAACTTCGGATAATTCGACCTGTTTCAGGCCAGTTCAAATTTTTCAATAACTTTTCATAATTCGAGCAAGTTTGAATTATCCTTAGCCTTACTAGTGGGAGTCCGACCTCTCCCATGCGGTGCGTGCCGCGGCTGCCTAGCGTGATCTGAAATATGATCATTTATAATTATCGTATAAATACGATAGGCTGAGGAAAATGGCGGGAGGGGGAGGAGGAAGAAGGGGAGAGGAAAAGGAAGGGGAGAGGGGAAGAACGGACGAGGAGGAGGAAAGAGGGGAGAGGGGGAGGAGAAGGAAGGAGGTGGGGCAAGGAAGGGAGGGAACGAGGAGGAGGAAGGAGGAGAATAAAAGGAGGAGAGGAAATGGGAGGAGGAAGAACTATTTTCTAAAATTATCCTTCGCTTTGTATACAATCCTTCAGAGTCCTTCACGGGCCTCTTCGCTCATTAACGCATCCTACAGGAGTCATGGGAGGGCATTAGAAGTCCCACAGGATTGCTATAGTATTCCTAGGTTTTTTTAAGTACTTTGACAATCGTATGGGTGGCTCAAATAGGGATTAATAATAACAATAATACTTATACTGCAAATACTATTAATAATCGTTGTATTGAAGTAATGATTAATCTAGCAATGCCTATCATATTTTTTTGTCTTGTAGTAAGTTTTGTCTAATATATGTTTTTTAAGGAATATCTGGAAGTATCATGTCATTGTGAATTGGTTGAAATAGGGACTATTAATCATTGTAACTGAAAACTGACTCTATATTCGTGTTCAGTATGCCCGAAAACTGCAGGGAACAAATTTTCAAGCAAATCTATTTTTCAAAAAATATTGCAAATTTGCAAGGGGTATTTAAAATTTTTTTTTAATCACGTTTTTTTCAATGACTAAAAAACTATGGCAGATAGGTGCAACATGTATAGATAAGTAAATATGAAGTAGATCAAGGGCCATTATTTGGCGTAAAGCAAAAAAATATTGATTCGTAAATATCACTAGATAGCATATTCTTACATTTATACCAAATATTAACTTTCTCGACAACCATGAGATGTTTTGACAAACCGATTACTGCATCATGTAATCATGAGGCCTTAAGATGCTTGAGCCTCGGAAAACTTTTGCTTCATTCTCTTGATGTTCACCTGTATGTTTGCCGCACACTCTCTTCACTTCCATCTCAGTAACAATCTTTCTTTGGTTTGTCAGTCTCTATGTCGTTAACTTTATATGTCTATGTATTACGTGCCTCAGCGTGATAGCATAACCATCGTTTGAAGCCTAAACATAACCATCGTTTGAAGAAAAAAAAATCCTAATAAAAGTTAGAATAGCAGCATAATTTTAGCATTTCTTGAGTGTAAAAATTGTCTGCTAAAATAAGTAAAATAAGTATGAACATAAGAAAATAAGGAAGCTACAAGAGGCCGTGAGACCTACACGAGGTAGTTCCTGTAAAGTAAATGCTAAAATGCTAATGCTCTATTAAAATAAATAAATATGTCAACGTGTAATGTGCCTCAGTGAGAGTCCCCTTGGCCAGCCTGTGCCCGGCTAATCCGAGGGTGAAGGGGACGGCCAGCGTAACAGGGGACGGCGATGTGACACAGGATTACTGCGGCGCCGGGAGACATGCCGCACCTTTACTCTGACTCACCTCACTGCAGTGCCGCACTGATTCACGTGTGCATGTGTGTGCGCGCGCGTATGTGTTTGTGTATGTGTGTGTGTGTGTGTGTGTGTGTTTGTGTGTGTGTGTGCGTGTGTGTGTGTGTGTGTGTGTGCGGGCGCTCTGTCACCATAACTCTCCTCTCACAACTACCTGACGCTTACTAACCCCCTGCCCCCCCCCCACCTCTCTCTCCCCTCTCTCTCTCTCTCTCTCTCTCTCTCTCTCTCTCTCTCTCTCTCTCTCTCTCTCTCTCTCTCTCTCTCTCTCTCCTCTCTCTCTCTCTCTCTCTCTCTCTCTCGGTATCTATCCATCAATGTATCCTTTTGTGCGGCCAATTGGCGATGAGAAAAAAACCCCAACAGACTAACAGCTAACAACTGAATGCCAAAAAACGGTGAACGAATGGTATGATATTTTTTTCCCCTGCGTTAAAGCACCTCTGCCTGACTTAGTATTTAGAGACACGTGATTGCGGGTGCTGTTTTCTCTGTACACGGTGAGGGGAGAGTTATGAAGGGAGGCAGGAAGGGTGGGGGAGAGAGGGAGAGGAATGGGAGGAAAGGTGGGGAGAGGGAGAGAGTGGGAGAGAGGCAGGAAGGGTGGGAAGGAGAGAGAGGGAGAGGAGTGGGAGGTTTATTGAGGGAAAAAATAAGAGGGCGAGGCACCAGGAAAGGGAATTGAGGGAAAAAGGGTTATATGAAGGGAAAAGAGTAAAGGGGAATATAAAGATAGGGTGGAAGGGGAAGGAAGGAAGGTGGAAGGTATTCTCTTTGCATCCCTTTACCACCGAAGTGTTCATATCCCTTAACTCCTTCAACCCCAGATCTCTCCTTTACTATAAAAAATCGTCAGTTGTTAGCCATAGCATTTCGAAAAGTGACTTAATATACCAAATTAGTTAGTCGACAAGGATACTAAACAGGTCATATGTACAAAATATTGCTAATATTCACTAAAAAGCGTGTAATGGTATACCCAAATTATTACAATGGAAATTACACTCTGGGTCTCAAAGAGTTAAGTAGCTATCTAATACGCTGAAGGTACGACTACTTGATAATTGCAATACTGTCTTCTACCAATTTCTTCTACCAGCCAATTTCTACCAACTACCAACCACTTTATAATAGGTTACCTTTACAGCTGTATTTGATTAAAGCTGCGGCCAAATTCAGAATCAGTGTGTGGAAGGTGATTTTAAACGACTCAGTGACATGGTAACAACGGGAGTCGAACGTTGTCATTTCTATTCACCGACCATTCCGCCATCGCTTCCCCAACTTCAAAATATGTACCAATAAAAAAAAATGCAACGAAAGTCTTAACACACATGCAATTACATAAACACATTAATTACAACATTCCATTCCTACTGCTCTATTTCATTATATTTCAAGCAAACAAATTTACGCCAAAAAAGATAGAGGAAAGGGTTATTAAATATTCAAACCAATACTTTGATCCCATCACTTCTTCCTTCACAGTTCAAGAGTGACATGACGCTCGAAAACCAACCCAAACATCTGTCGACACTCATGAACAAATCGTGTTTTTTTTGTAGCTTGGTGGTGCTAACCTGATTACTCTCACTGTGGTCTTTGTACCCACTCTGTAACTCTCTTTACACATTCCTACCCCCCTGTCTCTCTCTCTCTCTCTCTCTCTCTCTCTCTCTCTCTCTCTCTCTCTCTCTCTCTCTGTCTCTGTCTCTCTCTGTCTCTGTCTCTCTCTCTGTCTCTGTCTCTGTCTCTGTCTCTCTCTGTCTCTGTCTCTGTCTCTGTCTCTGTCTGTCTCTCTCTCTCTCTCTGTCTCTGTCTCTGTCTCTGTCTCTCTCTGTCTCTGTCTCTGTCTCTGTCTCTGTCTGTCTCTGTCTCTCTCTGTCTCTGTCTGTCTCTGTCTCTCTCTGTCTCTGTCTCTGTCTCTGTCTCTCTCTGTCTCTGTCTCTGTCTCTGTCTCTGTCTGTCTCTCTCTCTCTGTCTCTGTCTCTGTCTCTGTCTCTCTCTCTCTCTCTCTCTCTCTCTCTCTCTCTCTCTCTCTCTCTCTCTCTCTCTCTCTCTCTCTCTCTCTCTCTCTCTCTCTCTCTCTCTCTCTCTCTCTCTCTCTCTCTCTCTCTCTCTCTCTCTCTCTCTCTCTCCAGGGGCAATGATGACATTTGTTATTGGGATCGATTCACAGCGAAAAGTGTTCGGGAAAAGGATGTGAATGAGAGAACAGCAGAATAGTAATTGAAGGATATGTGTGTGTATGTGTGTGTGCGTGTGCGTGTGTATGTGTGTGTGTATGTGTGTGTGTGTGTGTGCGTGTGTGTGTGTGTGTGTGTGTGTGTGTGTGTGTGTGTGTGTGTGTGTGTGTGTGTGTGTGCGTGTGTGCGTGTGTGTGTGTGTGTGTGTGTGTGTGTGTGTGTGCGTGTGTGTGTGTGTGTGTGTGTGTGTGTGTGTGTGTGTGTGTGTGTGTGTGTGTGTGTGTGGAGGAAGGAGAAATAATGCGACGGATAAAAAAAGAAATCAGTAGGGTAAGGTAAATAAAACTGCGCTGTCCCCTCTGTCATAACTCAACTTCCTTCGTCTTAAGTATGTTTATTTTTTTAACTTTTACTTTAGTGTGTGCGCAGCGCCCTCCTTTCCCAGCTCTCGGGTATAATTGTCTGCTTCACGACACAATGTTATGGTGAAGGGGATGACGGGGAGAGTGTTATACAGGGAGAGATTAACGTTGTGATGGTGGTGGTGAAGATGGTGGTGAAGGTGATTTTATGGTGTGGGGGTGATGGTTGTGGTGTGACTGAGTGATGGTGGTGGTGAGGCTTTAACCCTTGAAACCCAAAACGTAACTTCCATTGCTTTTTGGCTGCCATTAGATGATTTTAATTGATGTAGTAAGCAATATGTTAAAGATATGACCTGTCTAGTATCCTTGTCCACTAGCTAATTTGGTATATTAAGTTACTATTCGTAATTCTATGGCTAACAACAGACGATTCTATATAGCAAAGGAAAAATTTGGGCATGAAGGGGTTCAAGTCTAGATCCTCTCTCAGCCTTCATTGAAAAGTGGGCGCTTTTGAGGTGCTCCCCATTGATAGATACCTATAAGAATAGCTACACCACTGCTCTCCCTCATTAAATTTCCATGTTCCTATTCTCTTTAGATGCATAGAATCCTTTTCCAACTGTTCTTTCACAGGTAGTTTGTTATTTAGTAGTTCAGCAGAAACCCTCGTTATAGAACAATAGGTCTCCTGGTGTCTGTTCTTCCTATGTATTCCCTCCCCTCTCTCTTTCACACTCCACTTCTCCACCAACTCTGACTTTCCTTTGCCACAAAATAGAAGCAGCGACGTTTTTTAATGTTTATAGTACTTCACCAAATTTCAGAACATTTTAAGAGATGAAGAGTTAAGACTGGCTAGTTTCAAGTTTATTTAGAAAGAGGGGGGATTTTACAATGAAGGGGGAGGGGAGAAGTGGTACATAGAAAGAAAAATTGAAATACAGAGAGCAGTACAAAGACTGGGTAGGCTGGAGGACTGGAGGGCAAGGGCGGGAAGGAGGAACAATGGGTGACGCCCTCGACCAAAGGCATCAAAGCTCCATCAATCCGATTAACCGTAATATATATAATGATACTTTAAACGGAAATCTCACGTTGCACTAAAAATAATGACGAAAAATCCCGACACCAAATCGCATCGGCTAAAACGAATAACTAAATGAACTAGTAACTATTATTTCCGCGGCCAAAGGGCGGACCGGTGGCGCGGCGCTGGTCAGGAATATCGAATAAAGTGAAGCATTTATGTGTGGTTTCAAATACAGACCATGATTTAAATATTTATAACATTTGCATTTTAGGTATTTTTATCAGGTAGGGACGATTGTGTTACTGTTCCTCTGTGTTAGAAGGTGGAGGGAAAGGGGGTTGGGGGCGCGATGGGGGGCGTTGGGTGGCGTTTTTGGGGGGGTAGGTGGGGGCACAATACTCAGAGTCTATGGGACACCTTTGACTTGAAACCTTTTAAACGTCCTTCAGCTCCTCTTCTTTACAAATTCTCGTCCCTCTTGGCACTTTCCTCCTCTATCTCTCCACTTCACGTGAGACGCCGAGGAAAGAGCAGACTGGCATTAGGGGAGACATATGTTTTCGTCACGAGCTTGGTAGGTCCCGTGGGGCTTCAACAGAATGCGACGGCGGTGTATCTTGACGTGGAGGGAGATTCCTTTACCCAAATATAAAACAGATACGTGAGACGGGTGCGATGGAGTTGGCGGCAGGAGGACGGGAGGGAAAAGTTTGTGTAGGAAGAGTGTGGACGGGAGGAGAAGGAAAAGTTTGGTGTAGTGAGAGGAGAGAAGTGTGTGGGTGGGGAAGGAAGGGGAAGGAAGGGAAGGAAGGGAAGGAAGGGGAAGGAAGGGGGAAGGAAGGGGAAGGAAGGGGAAGGAAGGGGAAGGAAGGGGAAGGAAGGGGAAGGAAGGGGAAGGAAGGGGAAGGAAGGGGAAGGAAGGGGAAGGAAGGGGAAGGAAGGGGAAGGAAGGGGAAGGAAGGGGAAGGAAGGGGAAGGAAGGGGAAGGAAAGGGAAGGAAGGGGAAGGAAGGGGAAGGAAGGGGAAGGAAGAGGAAAGAAAGGGAAGGAAGGGGAAGGAAGGGGAAGGAAAGGGAAGGAAAGGAAGGGGAAGGAAGGGGAAGGAAGGGGAAGGAAGGGGAAGGAAAGGGAAGGAAGGGGAAGGAAGGGGAAGGAAGGGGAAGGAAAGGGAAGGAAAGGGAAGGAAGGGGAAGGAAGGGGAAGGAAAGGGAAGGAAGGGGAAGGAAGGGGAAGGAAGGGGAAGGAAGGGGAAGGAAGGGGTAGGAAGGGGAAGGAAAGGGAAGGAAGGGGAAGGAAGGGGAAGGAAGCTAGTGTAAGAAGAGAAAGGAAGGAAAGGAAAGGGACAGGAAATCAAGGGAACATGGGCGAAAAAATGAGTCGAAGAAAAACCAAAAATAAATACGTAAGCTTGGAAACAAACAGAGCAAGAAAAATTTTTAGATCAGTGAGAAAATGTAATGTAAAGGGAAATGAATACGAAGATAAGACCTAAATAACATGCATAAAAGAGGGAATGACATACGTGGAGGGACGCGACGAAAGGGATCAGAGGAAAAACATGAAAAGTGACTTCGGCGAACAAAACAAAACAAAACAAAACGTGCGACCTATAATGAAAGTGGACACAAGGCTATAAAAAAACATGAACAACCTGACGTAAGGAACAAACTATGAATAATGCAGGTTATAAATAGAAAACTTGGCACACTTTATGTTACATTGCAAACAATATTCAGGCATAAGACAGCAATTTTAATTTATGCAGGAACCTTACAGAGAAAACACAGATGAACACATAGCAGAAATCTAATTATTGAAAATAGACAGCAGTGAACAAATATAAGAAAAGAAAATATATTAGAAAAGAATTTGGAATGCAAGACTAGCTATGAAGACACGACCGCAAACACAAGATTATTGATAAGTATTGAGGAAAAGAAATGGGAGCCGTAGAAAAGGCTTATCCCAACATATCATCTGATCTGATCTGAGTTGTAGCACAAACATCCCCCTTCAGGTTTAGTTCAGTTCAGTTGTGGGTCGTTAGTCTGGCCTTTTTCATCGGCACTCCCTGATGTGTCTCTTCTATAGCTGTCTGGGTCTTTAGTTTGTTGGTTCTGTCTTCTTGTATTCCTTATTTTGTCTTTTAATTTCTTTCACTTTCTTTCCTCTTCATTTTCTTCAAGTGCTATACAATTATTAACTATATCTGTTTCACTCACCTCACGTGTATTGTAGTCTATTTTTTTAAACAAGGTGAAAATTCCATTCTATCATAAGGTCTCATGCTTAAAATTTTGCCTAGATATACCAGATAATATGGCCTTCTCCCTGCAGCTTTATATTTAGGAATGGGTATACATGGAAGGGAGCATTATGTATTGCTTATCAGTTCTCCAGAAAAAAATAACTGTGGAATTAATTTTTTTGTACAAAGGAGGTAAAAAAACAGATTATTGCTTATCAGTTCTCCAGAAAAAAATAACTGTGGAATTAATTTTTTTGTACAAAGGAGGTAAAAAAACAGATTATTGCAGAGAGCATTGAGTGAAAAAGTGAAGTGTAGACAATGCACCGCCAATTGTCTACACTTCACTTTTTCACTCAATGCTCTCTGCAATAATCTGTTTTTTTATCCCCTTTGTACAAGAAAATTAATTCCACAGTTATTTTTTTCTGGAGAACTGATAAGCAATACATAATGCTCCCTTCCATGTATACCCATTCTTAAATATAAAGCTGCAGGGAGAAGGCCATATTATCTGGTATATATAGGCAAAATTTTAAGCATGAGACCTTATGATAGAATGGAATTTTCACCTTGTTTAAAAAAATTGACTACAATGCACCGCCAATTATTCAAATCATGTTTATGCATATTGCCGTTCATGATATTTGTGTCCGAAGAAACAGTTCACATGGGAGGAAGCTATGCGCGTATACACACCTTGATGTTTGACTAAGACCTTCCATCAAAGTTAATCCACGAGTGAAAAGTGCAGAGCAGATAAAAGACTAATGTTTGCTTCCCAGAAAGCTGAGTGAGGAATCTAAAAACAACTAAAGTCAGTGTGGTCCTTGAAAAGAATATGCAACAAACTGGAATCTTTACAAGGACAAAGTTATAACAGCGATCTAAGTGCAGTTACTGGTGTCTATCATCAATTATTACGCATATCTTTAGCCACATTGTCATTTTTAGGTCCATAAACGCTATAATCACACACTCAGCGACGTCCGGAGCGCTTTAAATAGACAATAATGATTCTTTAAAGGCAACACGATGCGAGACGAGTACCTGAGTATTTCTGCAAATCATAAGTCAAAACTAAAAAGAATAAGGAATAATAAACAAAACAATCGATGCTGGAACAAATAGTTTAGAAAGACGTGCAGAACTCGTGAAAAAGGTTTCCTGTGATTGTCAAGCTGAAAATGTCTTAAATTTCATGTAAATCGCAAAAAGTATCAAAAAGTTATTTGATTAAAAAGGAGAAAAGAGTGCACTTGTGGTCGTGTGTGTGTGTGTGTGTGTGTATGTGTGTGTGTGTGTGTGTGTGTGTGTGTGTGTGTGTGTGTGTGTGTGTGTGTGTGTGTGTGTGTGTGTGTGTGTGTGTGTGTGGGTGGGTGGGTGGGTGGGTGGGTGGGTGGGTGGGTGGGTGGGTGGGTGGGTGGGTGGGGTGTGTGTGTGTGTGTGTGTGTACTTTTTCATACGGCGTAGTGTGAGTTATGTGTTATTGGTCATGTAATCCCGTAAGCTAGATCACACACAAAAAAAATAGGGATAGAGTTTAAAGATTAATTTGATTCCATGAAGCTGTCCCACTGGGCTGCAGCGACTATGTCCACTGGCTGTGTGGTGGTGTCCAAGGGATTGTCTGGATATACATGCATGCTTGTGTGTGTGTGTGTGTATGTGTGTGTGTGTGTGTGTGTGTGTGTGTGTGTGTGTGTGTGTGTGTGTGTGTGTGTGTGTGTGTGTGTGTGTGTGTGTGTGTGTGTGTGTGTGTGTGTGTGTGTGTGTGTGTGTGTGTTTTGCGTACAAGCATTGGTACTCGCGTGTTCCCGTCCATTGTACATCCCAATCTAGTATCCTCATCGCTAGTGTTACTAAAACACTGAACGTTAAAATACCAGTAACGGCATAACAGACATCTACTCGTATAGACCTCAAACCAATTATGTAAATCTGGCCAAAATACTGCCCGGCGGAAATTCGCTCCCCCGCACCCTATTGATGATAATAACAACATAAATATACATATGTGTGTATGTATGTATGTGTACACTGTATATGAATATGTATGTATGTCTATATCCATTTACATTGTTTGTGACGGACTAATTACTTCATAAGGCATTAAGGTTGTTTATTTCCTTTGTCATAAAAACTCAACTCCTTGTAAGTTATGCAAACAACTTTTTCCTCAGGTTCACTGCAGGCCCTTCCTCTCCCTTTACGTAATAGCGAGGTATCGATTCATTATATGAGTCCTGGAAGCCTGGATGAACAGCTATATTAATGTAATGTCATGTACCGTACCTCTGCGTCGACGTAACACGAAAACCTCATTTCAGAGCATCCATAATGTGTGTTACGTTTCATGGATCCACTCTAAAGTACTTCTAATGGGTGAAAGTGCAGATTCAAGACCTACACATGTTTTGTCTAGTTTCCACGTTTTCTGTTGATCACGATGATGCATAATGAGTTACTAGTTTCATGGATCCACTCTAAAGTACTTCTAACGGGTGAAAGTAAGAATTCAAGACCTACACACGTTTCGTCTATAGTTACTACGTTTGCTGTTGGTCGCAGTGTCCATGTGTCCCGTGCAGGCTCTTTGAGTAAGCCTGTATCGGGGCGTCAATACATCGGTAGACGAGACAGCGAGAAACATAAGTCATACCTCTACTCCTTCAATCGTCGACCCCTCATACATTTTCCCCTTCCCGGAAAGGCATCCAAATGAGTTAGAGCGCCAATCATTCTTGCGTCCCGGCGCGCACATAACTAAATTACGCTGTTCCCTTAAGTGCCACTGGAAACCTGTGTATCCGTCCTTCCGCCTCCTCTCTCTCTCTCTCTCTCTCTCTCTCTCTCTCTCTCTCTCTCTGGCTTCGATCACACTATTCCAAATCCCGAGATAATTATAACCATGAAGAAAAGTTTGAATGTAAATAAGAATAAACCGAAATGCATGAATCAACGTTTGCTAGATAAAGGGTTTTTTTCTGTGTGTGTGTGTGTGTGTGTGTGTGTGTGTGTGTGTGTGTGTGTGTGTGTGTGTGTGTGTGTGTGTGTGTGTGTGTGTGTGTGTGTGTGTGTGTTGCGTGTGTGTGTGTGTGCGTGTGTGTGTGCGTGTGTGTGTGTGTGTGTGGTAGTGTGTGTGTGTATGTGTGTGTGTGTATGTGTGTGTGTGTGTGTGTGTGTGTGTGTGTGTGTGTTGTGTGTGTGTGTGTGTGTGTATTCACGACCCCTAAAAAAACATCAACATGCACAAAATGAAAGGTTAGTTTGATGTTAGTGTGTGTGTGTGTGTGTGTGTGTGTGTGTGTATATGTGTGTGTGTGTGTGTGTGTGTGTGTGTGTGTGTGTGTGTGTGTGTGTGTGTGTGTGTGTGTGTGTGTGTGTGTGTGTGTGTGTGTGTG
>JACEEZ010015029.1:332500-340000 GCA_016584305.1 Chionoecetes opilio
AAAACCCTTCAGCAAGGATAATGACTCATTAGAAGCTTCCGCAATGTTTTGATACGTGATATAACCTCCAGGATTAGGATTAGGATGAGGATGAGGAGGAGCATGAGGAGGAAGACTTACCACTTTTATCCTCGTGGAATTACTCAAGCTGTTATGAAACGTTTTATGAGTTGTTGAAAAAGAGGAGCTAAGGGGAAACGGAAGGAGGTGAGGCAAGGAATGTATAACGCAAAAAACTGTCCTTCCATCTCAACTAATCAAACAAAGGAAAACGAGAAAATCATGAATGCCTAATCAAATTTACAGTGAGCTAAAGAGTGGATCTGAGAGTGCTTAGAAAGTTTTACCCTCCTCCTCCTCCTCCTCCTCCTCCTCCTCCTCCTCCTCCTCCTCCTCCTCCTCTCTCCTCCTCTCCTCCTCCTTCCTCTTCTCTTCCTCCTCCTCCTCCTTCCTCCTCTTCCTCTCTCCTCCTCCTCCTCCTCTCCTCCTCCTCCTCCTCCTCCTCCTCCTCCTCCTCCCCTCCTCCTCCTCCTCCTCTCCTCCTCCTCCTCCTCCTCCTCCTCTCTCCTCCTCCTCCTCCTCCTCCTCCCTCCTCCTCCTCCTCCTCCTCCTCCTCCTCCTCCTCTCTCCTCCTCCTCCTCCTCCTCCTTCCATGTTTCTTCCTCCATTACTCCCTCTCCGCCTCCTCCTCCTCTCTTCCTCCTCCTTTCCTCCTCTCCTCCTCCTCCTTCCTTCTCCTCCTCCTCCTCCTCCTCTCCCCCTTCCTCCTCCTCCTCCTCTCCGCCCTCCTCTTCCTCCTCCTCCTCCTCCTCCTCCTCTTCCTCCTCCTTTCCATGGTTCTTCCTCCATTACTCCCTCCTCCACTCTGTCTCCTCATTCTCTTCGACATTTTCGTGCTCTTCCTTCTCCTTTCCTTTGCCTCCTGTATAATCCTCGATCGATATCTCCTTTATCTCTTTCTCTCCGCCTTCAGCCTTGCCATTCTTTTGCCTCTAACTCGTAGAAAATATAGTGGTAGCAAGTAGTCACATGAGCAGCCATGTTTGGTGCAGTAAGGCTATTGCTGTTTGTTCTTCCTTTGCATTCCTTTATATTACTCATCCTCTTCTTCCTACCCTTTCTCTTTCCACTATTTCCCCTCTCTTTTCTTTACTTCTACCACCACCACCACCACCACCACCACCGCCACCCCCACCACCACCACCACCACCACCACCAGTCCACTTCTCATATTCCCCTTTGCTGTCTTAAGGTTTTTTATACGGTCAGTTTTGTTAGTGTTCCGTAGAAGATAACAAATAAGAGAAGAGGGGATCTATATAGTCTCTGCTGAACTCTGACTTTCTATGCTATACGCTGCCAGCATCAAACTTCTTAATTTTTTTTCCAACTAAGCAGCGGAGGTACTTCTCTATAAATGGGCTGTGTGAGATTGCTTACTCCTTATGATCGCTTATGTACTAGTCCAACACATCTCCTCCCACCACTATTTTCACCTTTTTTATGTCACTGTAAAAGGTGTGTGTGTGTGTGTGTGTGTGTGTGTGTGTGTGTGTGTGTATGTGTGTGTGTATGTGTGTGTGTGTGTGTGTGTGTGTGTATGTGTGTGCGCGTGTGTGTATTAATGGATCAGTCTTTTTTTATATGCATTCCTCTATATGTATGTGTTTGTATTGTAAAACATATACACATAATGTTCTAGTTGAGTAATGCCAGTCAGGAAAAATGGACAGATAGACGAACTTACTGACAAAATTATAAACAGGGAAGAAAACAAAGAATATAGACACACACATACACACACACACACACACACACACACACTGACACATACACACACACACACACACTGACACATACACACACACACACACACTGACACATACACACACACACACACACACACACACACACACACAAACACACACACACACTGACACATACACACACACACACACACACACACACACACACACACACACACACACACACACACACACACACACACACACACACACACACACACACACACACACACACACACACACACACACCACACACTTGCGAGCACACAAACACGGAGAGCGAGACAGACAGGCAACATCAATACAAAAAGAGGTAGGAGGTAAAGAGAGGTAAAAGAGGTAGAGGAGAGAGAGGAGAAAGGAGGTCGAAGAAAGAGAGGTTGAGGTAAAATACAACAAAGACAATAAATATATACATCTATAATAAAATAATCTACATCTACAATACAATATCATCTGCAATCAACAACTACAACTACATCTACAATACAATATAATCTGCAATCAACAACTACAACTACATCTACAATACAATATCATCTGCAATCAACAACTACAACTATATCTACAATACAATATCATCTGCAATCAACAACTACAACTACATCTACAATACAATATCATCTGCAATCAACAACTACAACTATATCTACAATACAATATCATCTGCAATCAACAACTACAACTACATCTACAATACAATATCATTTGCAATCAACAACTACATCTACATCTACAATACAATATCATCTGCAATCAACAACTACAACTACATCTACAATACAATATCATCTGCAATCAACAACTACAACTACATCTACAATACAATATCATCTGCAATCAACAACTACAACTACATCTACAATACAATATCATTTGCAATCAACAACTACAACTACATCTACAATAAAGAGGCAAGGACAACATGGGTGTGAGACAGATGGCAAAGAAAAATAGGACACTTAATTCATCATTCATGTGACTGCAACAACAAGGACGTTATAGTTTACATAGGCAAGACACGCAACAGAAATCTTAACCACTTCACTCCCATCTCTTTCCTTTGATATAATTATAAAATCGTCTGTTGTTAGCCATAAGTTTACGAAAAATAGCTTTATATACCAAATAAGCTAGTGGATAAGGATACTAAACAGGTCATTAATATAAACCATTGCCTATATTAATCAAAATCGTCTAATGGTATCCAAATTACAATGGAAATTACGTTCTGGGCTTCACGGGGTTAAGGCTCCATTATAGATCCAACGTCACATAACACTTAATAATATAACAAAATAACATTATCATCACCACAAATAACGTAATGTAATGGACTATAGTGACATTCCCAAATCCAAAACTTAAATACACAAACATTATAGATATACACACACAAACACACAAAGACACAGAATCCAAACTCTCAGGACAAATCCTCTCTGTCGCCTCCCTCTCGGCACCTTATCCCACCACTACCTACACCCCCCCGTCCCCCCTTCCTGATCGCCCTCCCCCGCCCCCCCGCCCCCCAGGATCTGCCCGTCATTCAGGAGAGCGTGACAGGCGAGCAGATAGGAAGAGAATTGTGATGTTAGTGGTCGGTAAAGGCTGGGGTAAAGGAACGAGGTGGATGGATGGATGTGGGGCGGGGTTGGTCTGAGGTATATGTACAATGCGTGTGTTTGTTCACCCACAAACAGACAAACACACCCACACACACACACACACACACACACACACACACACACACACAGCAAACACAGTTAATAAACAATGAATTATCTTTGACGAGTGTATACATAAGTGTTGAGTATTAATATCATTCGTCCAAAAATAAAAATGATAGTACTATAAACTGTGTGAGAGTTGAGGGATCCCACGTCTGACACCAATCATTAAAATTAAGAAAAAGATCAATGAAAAATAATTGTGAAATATTAGATAGGTAGGTCATATCCACAGGTTAGAAAGTACCATGTCATGATAACTATGAAGGGGGGGGGGAGAGAGAGAGAGAGAGAGAGAGAGAGAGAGAGAGAGAGAGAGAGAGAGAGAGAGAGACAGAGAGAGAGAGAGAGAGAGAGAGAGAGAGAGAGAGAGAGACAGAGAGAGAGACAGAGACAGAGACAGAGACAGAGACAGAGACAGAGACAGAGACAGAGACAGAGACAGACAGAGACAGAGACAGAGACAGAGACAGAGAGAGAGAGACAGAGACAGAGACAGAGAGAGACCGAGACCGAGAGCGAGAGCGAGAGCGAGAGCGAGAGAGAATCTTCCTTCTGGCGAAAAAAACAAAAAAACAGAAAAAAAGCCTCGCGAAGCAACAGGGAATTGAATCAAGGCGAGAAAGACTCTAGTCCCGAGGGGGAAGAGCTTCAAATTATGCAAACAACTTGTGTGCTAATCCTGGTACAATGCAGTTACAGGTGTTGGCGGTAGGTAGGCTTAATCTGGGCCCAATCAGGTGCGAGGGAAGTGGAGGTGGTAATGGCAGGGAGGAAGTAGTGGTAGTAGTAGTAAGGAATAACGATCGTGGTTTGGCGGCGAAGCGTTGGCGACAGGTGAGGTATTTGTATTGCTGACAGTGATGGTGATGGTGGGAAGAGCATGAAGGGTCTACCTGTCTATCTTGTCCCCCTGTTTAATATTTCCTGTTGCCAGTCAGTTTGTCACGTTTTTTTTACTCTCCTTTTTGTTGTTCCTGTGTCGCCTGGTTCTCCGCCCTCAAAGCAGATCGACATGTGGGTCACCGATAGATTTTTAAGCCAGGAAAACACACCAAGAATGGGTGGACGATAAAATAGCGTGGTAAAAAATAGTACTATACATGAGATGCTACAAAAAAATTTCCCCTCAAGCAGCTGATTATCTTTAAAACTTTTCTACACGTTTCTTGTTTTACTGACAGTGACATGTGGTGTGGAGAAATGACAGAGTGGCTCATTAATTAAGGTACTCCGAGGCTTTCCAGTCCACCACTTAGGTTTTGTTTGTGATGTTAGCCTACCCCCTCAGTGCCCTCACCCTAAACCCACCCTCTACATACACAAAAAAAAGGATAATTTTTTTTTCCAAAGAATAAGTTCCTCCCGTTTGAAACACATCAAGAGTATATTTCTATTATTTATTTAATGCGTTATTTGCATTGTAAGGAGAATTTAGTGCATGATATGTAAAGCTTATCCCCTCAAAAAATCATCCACGCGGTGACACCTTATTATTATTATTACTTCATCTCTTATTATTATCACCTTGTATGTATTACGTCTTCAAACTTATAAATGCCTCCCCTATACCGTAGCTTAAGATCATATAAAAACTTATCCGTAACCTGAAAAAAAATCGGCATCATTCTTGTTTTACATACTTATTATAATTTTCTTCCAGTAATGAGCGACAGAAGAAAAGATAGACGTAAAAGAATCACCATTAGAACAATAAATGCAACTCTATAAACCGTTGCAGCTGAGGAAGAAAATATAATGTGACTTCCGTTTAATCACCAGGAAGTTACCCACGATGACAGACTTGTCGCCACAGTTTATATACCCGTATGTGAATTGGCTGAGACACACACACACACACACACACACACACACACACACACACACACACACACACACACACACACACACACACCCACACACACACACACGCACACACACACGGCGCATCCTCGGCCTTTGTAGTGGTTCCTGATCTTGTTTTCAGTGTCTGCATATAAGTGATTTAATAGATATCCTCCCACTAGACAGTCGAATATTTGATTATTTGTCTCTCATACATTTAAATTCCTGGACATTCAAGTGAGTTCGAAAGGTCGTGGAGGTTTGAAGGCAGCCCACAGCCAACGGTGAAAAAAGTATGTTGTATCGTTTTTTTAAGTTAAGGGTGGTAGAATTACAGTCATCCCAAGATTACTCCGACACTCAGCCTTGTTATCTGAAGCAGGATAGTATTCGTGTGTGTGTGTGTGTGTGTGTGTGTGTGTGTGTGTGTGTGTGTTGTGTGTGTGTGTGTGTGGTGTGTGTGTGTGTGTGTGTGTTGTGTTTTGTGGGTGTGTGTGTGTGTGTGTGTGTGTGTGTGTGTGGTGTGTGGTGTGTGTGTGTGTGTGTGTGTGTGTGTGTGTGTGTGTGTGTGTGTGTGTTTTGTGTGTGTGTGTGTGTGTGGTTGTGTGTGTGTGTGTGTGTGTGTGTGTGGTGTGTGTGTGTGTGTGTGTGTGTGGTGTGTGTGTGTGTGTGTGTGTGTGTGTGTGTGTGTGTGTGTGTGTGGGGTGTGTGTGTGTGTGTGTGTGTGTGTGTGTGTGTGTGTGTGTGTGTGTGTGTGTGTGTGTGTGTGTGTGTGTGTGTGTGTGTGTGTGTTGTGGTGTGTGTGTGTTGTGTGTTTTGTGGTGGTGTGTGTGTGTGGTGTGTGTGTGTGTGTGTGTGTGTGTGTGTGGTGTGTGTGTGTGTGTGTGTGTGTGTGTGTGTGTGTGTGTGTGTGTGTGTGTGTGTGTGTGTGTGTGTGTGTGTGTGTGTGTGTGTGTGTGTGTGTGTGTGTGTGTGTGTGTGTGTGTGTGTGTGTGTGTGTGTGTGTGTGTGTGTGTGTGTGTGTGTGTGTGTGTGTGTGTGTGTGTGTGTGTGTGTGTGTGTGTGTGTGTGTGTGTGTGTGTGTGTGTTGTGTGGTGTGTTTTGTGTGTGTGGTGTGTGTGTGTGTGTGTGTGTGTGTGTGTGGTGTGTGTGTGTTGTTGTGTGTGTGTGAGCGTGTTTGGTGTGTGTGTGGTGTCCCTGCACAGTAGTTTGGAGCAAATTGGTCTACACACATAGTCTCATTTACGTTCTTGGCATTGGTAACTCGGTATAGTAGTAGCATTTCATTTTCTTTGTGGCCGAAGCAACATGCTATTTAAGAAGGAAATTATTCTTTACATTGCATGGTATACAGAGTTCAAACATTACATGAGTCCTTGAATGTGTGAAAACCTCCCGGCCCCTTGCTAATGTCTGTCAATTATGGGATCACGTAATGTAGGACCTAAATAATCCCAAGTGTTATCAGAAAATTGTTCAGTACTCGTAGACAAAGAATGTGTATTGTAAATTATTCAGTACTCATATACATGTGTTTTTTATTTGAACGATCAAGTTGGCAGCACTTTATCGCGTGGCACATGTTTTTACCAGCCCGGACGCATATTCCCGTTTTCTGGAAGAGTATGTGGCGTTTACTCTTGAGCACGTTGGGTTAGGTTACGGATAGGGTAGGTTAGATTTACCTGATTAATGTGAGGTAACTTTGCGTGGGAATCACAATGAGGGTATTCTCGAGAAAATCCTATGGTTAGTTTCGGAGCTACAGCCAAGCGTCTTCATTCAGAAACCACATACTCACATAGAGAACGGGAATATGTAGCCCGGACCAGGCCGCCATTTGGCCATCGATTCTGGTTCTTCCCTGTATCATCATTCCCACCTGTAGCAGAGTTCTCCCTGGCATTTTTGGCAAGACATATCATTATCAAGGGCTGGTGGGGATTTAGGAGGCTGTTAGCAAGGCACCTAGTGGGTAAACAGACTCATAAGTGCAAGTTTCAATTTGTGTTATTTCGCATGACCGTTAGTTTTGACATAATTATCACATACGTTGTACGCTAAGAGATAAGCATTGGGTATGTGTGGGTACTCATGGCACTCATTGGAACAGTCCTAGG
>JACEEZ010015030.1:0-16893 GCA_016584305.1 Chionoecetes opilio
TGGGGTCTCACGGCTGCAGGAGGATACCTTCAGCTGGCTTGCGGTGAGGAGGCTCGCTGGGATGGTAGAGGTGGATGTCATGACAAGATTTTCTTTCTTGCTTTTTGTTCTTCTTGCTTGTTTTCTTGTTTGTTTTCTTGCTTGTTTTCTTTTGTTTTCTTACTTGTTTTCTTGTTGTTTTCTTACTTGTTTTCTTGCTTGTTTTTTACTTGTTTCTTGCTGTTTGTGCTTGTTTTGTTGCTTGTTTTGTTGCTTGTTTTGTTGCTTGTTTTCTTGCTCGTTTTGTTGCTTGTTTTCTTGTTTGTTTCTTGCTTGTTTTCTTGCTTGTTTTCTTGCATGTTTTCTTGCTTGTTTTCTTGCTTGTTTTCTTGCTTGTTTTCTTGCTTGTTTTCTTGCTTGTTTTCTTGCATGTTTTCTTGCTTGTTTTCTTGCTTGTTTTCTTGCATGTTTTCTTGCTTGCTTTCTTGCTTGTGCTTCTTGTTCTTCTTGTTCTTTTCTTGTTTCTGTTTCTTCTACTGCGTGCTGGTTTCTTTCTTCTTAGTGCGTTTCTTCTTAAGATGTGAGTGAAACAATTTGCGTGAGAGGAGGGAGAGTGAAACGACTGACGGGAGACGGTGAGTCTGGTGAGAGCGAGTGCCAATGTGTATGTCCAGCCTGGGATGGTTAGGCTTATAGCTGGCGAGTGGCGCGGTGCTTTCCAGTCTCTTCGGAGTTTGCGTGTAAGTTCAGATCCTTTTCGCTACCACCACTGTTACTGCTGTTAGTGCTGTTACTGCTGTTTGCCCTGTTAGTGCGGGTTTTGTTGTTGCACGGTAGTCATGCACTACTGGTCATGCATGGGTTGGAATAATCAGTCGGTTATCTTTCTTGGTTTAATAAAGGATAACAACTGTAACTTTCATTCACTTGTAGTGTCAGGAACTCTCTTTTCTCTCGTGTTCACTCGCGTGTAGAATGTTCAAGGTCTTATCACTCTGTGTCTCGTGTTCACTCGACTCTCGTGTTCACTGGTAATGTTGGTCTTTGCCCACGGTGTCGTGTGGGCAAACTTGCCCACCGACAACGGGTCGCGTGTGGGACTCTACGCACGGTCACGTGTGTGTCTTACGTGGACCAAAAGTTCTCTGCCTCTAGAATGGAGACTTTTCACATCTAACCTATAACCATGACGTCACGTTTGCGTCATGACTTGGAGGACCTATCATAGACAAGACATATACTGTTCTCCCTTTTTCTTCAGCCAATCATGAAAGCCAAAGAACTGCTGAAACTACATTTTTGTAATCTAAACCTGAATCTTTTGTGATGACAAGCAGGAAGAATTATTGGTTTTACAAGAATTGTGGCGTACATTTTCTCGCTCTCTCTCTCGGTAATAAATCAATCTAGCTAACTATTTCTATCCTTGTTCAGACTAAAACACCTATTACAGCCTGCTGCTTTAAACTTCTGCATTTTTTTTAAATTTTCAGTATCAATTATGTTATTTCTATTTTGTATAAGTGGTAATATATGTATTTCATTTTTTGTCATGACTGCTTTATTTCGTTCTCCATCAGCAACTGGATGATACCTACAGTACTCAACACGCACTCCTAGAATAAAATCTAATAACCTTCCATAGTCCTACGACATCAGATAAACTCTTGATATTGGTCAGAATGCAAAATATGCAAAGGGGGGGTCTTGGCACTGTAAGTGAAAGTAAGTCCCCAGTCCCCACCAAACTCCTCAGCTGTATGGGCTTGTTCAGCTCATCTAGTGCCCACCTATAGTCAGCTGTGCCCTCCCAGGTGCCCACCCAATCATAAATACCTAGCTACGCCACTGTCCCTACCCCCCTACTCCCTCACCACTGGGTGAACACCTACCCTACCCCTCACTTTAGCCACTCACATCGCCAACAACAACAACGCATTCGGCATCCCAACTCCCTCCCCCATTTCCCCACCCACACCAACACCCCCTTCTTTATTACAACCCCCTCCCCCGTTTCCCCCCCTTCTCCATACCAATCCCCACCCCTGTTTCTCCCACCTTCATCTTAGCTCCCCTTCCTTCTCCATCACCATGGCAACCACACACCCACGTGTGAGACATGTTGCTAGCTCTTGACGCTATCGTGGTACGTTCATGGCACCGTCATGGCACTGTCGTGGTTATCGTAGCTCTATCGTGACGACAAAATGACCGTTGATTTTCCATTCGTGACGTAGTCATACAGCTGTCATGACTCCATCGTGACCATCTTACGACCGTCATGACACATACGTACAGGCAGCGTGAGATTGTTGTGAGGCTATCGTGGTCTGCGTTTATCGTGTTCAAATTTCACGATAGCGTCAATAATCAAATTGGTGGCGCTATCGTGGTTCGATTATGGAATGTGTGAAGGGAGCTTAAAGAAAGATACGAGGGATCAGTCATATCTGAGGTGTGAACTCTCCGACACACACACACACACACACACACACAACATACACACACACACACAACACACACACATACACACACACAGTCACACACACATATAGCTTTGAAATAATTATATAATAATAAAATAATAATAATAATTGGATGGTAATAAAAATAACAATAATGAAAATGATGATGCCATTATTAACCATAATAATAGTAGACTAATAATAATAATAATAATAATAATAATAATAATAATAATAATATAATAATAATAATAAATAATAATAACAATAATGAAAATGTGAGCTAGGCTAGATTTGTATAGTGGACGCCTGTGTGATATGTAATGATCTGTGTTTCTGTGATGGTCTGCCCTCAGGGGTAGAGGGAGGGAGGGAGGTTTACAGAGCGGCATTGTCAGCTGAGCTGCAATCGGCCAATGATAACACGCGCCTCAGATTCTGAGGCTCTGAGCCAATGAGCGTTACGCTACCATACGTGTCTCGGCAGTCGAAGTAGTCACTAGTCAGTTCTTGTCTTGGTACTAGTCAGGAGTCTGTTTCGAGAAAAAAAAGAGAAAAAAATATAATACCGAAATCCAATACCGACCAAATAATATACCGATACCGGTATACCGATGCAATACTAATACCGATACCGGTATACCGAAAAAAAAACGGTAATACCGGTGCTAAAATACCGGTATTTCGGTATACCGGATACCGGTGCGGCGGCCGGCGGTGCACACATCCCTAGATTCCCTACCAGCGGTTGATATTTCGTCCGCGGGAAGACTTACGACGAGGAGCCGATTTCTTTACAACACCTGTTTTGACCCATGTTTCCTGTTATAGCACTCTTCAAACAGCATTTATGCTATGAGAAAGAGAAAGAAAAATTAGATTTACCATACAGTGAGTGAACAGTATTTATCTGAGCAAATAACGTGGAAAATGAGTGAGATGAGATATATCAACATCGAGACTAGTGTTCCTGTTTTGACCCAGTTTCCTGTTATAGCTTTTAAAAATTTTTGTGATTAAAAAAAAAAATTTTAAAATTTTTTTTAAAAATAAAAAAGATTCTGTAGTTTTTCCCTTGTTTGAAATCTGTGTGGTATGTTTTTTCGCCAAAATAAAAATTCAACCCATTTAAACCCCCTCCCCCCCTTCATCCCCTTAATCCCCACCCCCATTAAACCCCCCCCAATTCCCTACCCCCCCAACTTTCCCCTCCCCATCAAAAACCCCCCACCCTCCCACCCATCAAAATTTTAAAAAAAAAATTATCCCCCCAAACCCATCCCCCCAATTTAAAGGTTTTTCCAAATTTCTAACCCCTTTTTTTTTTTTCCAAACCCGTAATAGGTGCAAAAAAAAAAAAAAAAAAAAAGGGGAACGGACCCTCCGTGTCAAAAGTTCCCCCGGTGATTTTTCCCAAAATCCCCAAGTGGGTTTTTTCGGGGGGGGGGCCCCATTTTCCCGGGAACACCCAAACACCAAAACCCAAAAAAAAAAATTTCGATAATATGAAAAAATTTGGGAAAAAGAGGAAAATAAAATGGGGAAATTTCGTTTGTGGTTTGCCCCAAGTCCCGGAATCAATTTTTTTTTCCAATTTTAAAAAAGGGAAGTTAATTTTCTTGATGGAAACGGTATTTTTTTAAACGGGGAACTTTTTTGGGGAACTGGCCCGGGAGGGGTTTTTTTCGGCAAAAAACCGTTTTTTTTTTGGGGTTTGGGGTTTTTTTCAAAGATTGTTTTTTTTTGCCCCAATGTTTGAAAAAAAAAAAAATAAAATTTTTTGGTACCTTTCCAAAAAACCCCTTTTTCCCCCTCAAAAAACCTAAAATTTCCCCCCCAAAAAATTATATTTTTAAATTTAAAACCCAAAACCTAACCATAAAAACCCTAACCAACCTTAACCCCAAAATCCCCAACCAACCAATTTTTAAAAAACCTTTAACCAAACCAAATTTTTAAGCCTAACCTCCAACCCAAAAATTCCCCAAAAACCCCTTTATAGGCTTTAAAAAAAAAAAATTAAAAAAGTAAATAACCAAAAAAAATTTTCCCGAGGGTTGTAAAGCGTAAAAATTAAAGGGAATGCCGGGTCCCCCCGCCGGCAACAAACACCCACACCCCCCCAACCATTTCCCCAAAAAAAACTAAAATTCAAAATAACCCTTAGGGGGTTCAAAAATCCCTTAATTGGAGTTTTTGAGGTCCCAAATTTAGTTGGGAAAAATTTATTTCGGACTATTGTAAAAAAAAAAAATTACGTTTGGGAAATTTTACTGTAATTGTTAGACGGGCCCCTTTGTCTAAAAAACGAGGTTCTGGAAAAGGGGCCCTCAGGATTATCCCCCACAACCAAAAAAAATAAAAATTTCCTTCCCCAAAAAACCCCACGAACCCAACAAATAAAAAATTTTTTAGAAAGGAGGGAAAAGTTTTAGAACCCCCTAACCCCAAAAAAAATTTTTTTGTTTTTTAAATTTTTTCCCTTTTTTAACTTTTTTATTTAAATTTAAACAAATTTTTTAATTTATAAAACCTTTTACCTTTTTCCCAAAAATTTTTTGGAATTTTAGTTTTTTTTCCTTTTTTTTTACTAAAAAGACATTTTTTAACCCAAAATCAAATTGGGTTTGGGAAGGGGTTTAAGAATTTTTTTTTAAAAAAAACCTTTTTTCTTTCTCCCTTCCTTGGTGCATTTTGTCTTTCCGGGTTTTAATTGTTCAAACCTTATTTTGGGGGGGGTGGTCGTTTTTTAAAATTTTGTTTTTTTATTTTTACCAAAAAAATTTTTTTATTCCTTTTCTTTCTTTTTTTCTTTTTTTTCTTGATTTTTTCAAAAAATTTTTTTTTTATTTTTTTTCTTTTAACAAAATTTTTAAAAATTTTTTTTTTTTTTTTTCCCCCCTTTCCTTTTAAAAGATTTTTTAACCACCCTTTAATTTTTTTTTTTTTAGGGAAATTTTTAATTTTTTTTTTTCCCCTTTTTTTTTTTTCCTTTTATTTTTTATTTAAATTTTTTTTTTTTTCATTTTTTAGTTTTTTTCCTTTTATTTTTTTATTTTTTTTTGTTTTTTTTTAAATTTTTTTATTTTTTTTTTTCCCAAATTTTTTTTAAAAATTAAAACTTTTTTAAATTTTTATTTTTTTTAAAATTTTATTTTTTCCTTTTTTTTTTTTCCTTTTTTTCTTTTTTTCCCCTTTCTTTTTTTTTTGCACTTTTTTTTAAAATTTTCTTTTCATTTTTTTTATTTCATTTTTACTTTTTTAAATTTTCTTTTTTTTTTTTTTTTATTGAATATTTTCTTTTTTTTTTTTCAAAAATTTACATTTGATCTAAAAATCGAACCCCTTATTTTTGAAAAAAATCATTTTTTTTTTTAATTTTTTAAAATTTTTTCCTCCTTCTTAAAAACAAAAAAAAAAATAATTTTTTCTTTATGGGGAATCAAAAAAAAATGCGAATTAAAAAAAATCCAAAAATTTATCCCTTTTATATTTTTCTAATCATAGAAAGTTTTATTTTCTATCACTTTTATTTTTACCTTTCCCATTCCATTTTAAATTAATGAAATATAAATATCAAAAAAAAAAAAAAAAAAAAATTTACTTTATAAAAAAATTTGGGTAAAGGTTAAGGAAGGGAAAGGGGTTTGGGGTAAGGGGTTGGGGGTTGGGGTGGGTTAATTAATAAAAAAAAAAACAAAAATCCACAGGGCTTACTCACGTAAAAAAAAAAAAAAAAAAAATTTATTAGAAAAAAAAAAAAAAAAAAAAAAAAAAAAAAATTTAAAAAAATTTTAAGTTAAAAAAAATTGGGGAAAGGGGGGTAAGGGTACTTAAGGAAAGGGAAACAAAAAAATTGGAATTGGGTTTAGGTGGGAAGGGTGGGGTTTAAGTTACCCCCCCAAAAAAAAAAAAAAAGAAGGATACTAAAAGTAAAAAAAAAAAAAAAAAAAAAAAAAATGTGGGAAAAGGAGGGAAAGGGTGGGGTTTAAGGGGTAGGGATAAGGGAAAAATAATGGGGAAATAGGGAGGTGGGGTTAAGGAAAAAAAAAATTTAGAAAAAAAAAAAAAAATATTAATATAATGGGAAGGGTAGGGAAAAGGGTGGGGTTTAAGGTAGGGAAAGGGGGGGTTTAGGTAGGGAAAGGGTATGGGTAGGGTAAGGGGGAAAAGGGTAGGGTAAGGATGTAGGGTATAGGTTAAGTAAAAAAAAAAAAAGGGTGGGGGTAGGGTAAAGGGTAGGGAAAGGGGAAAAAGGTAGGGTAAGGTAGGGTAGGGTAGGGTAGGGTAGGGTAAGGTAGGGTAAGGGTGGGGAGGGTAGGAAGGTAGGGAAAGGTAGGGTAGGTAGGGTAGGGTAAGGTAGGGTAGGTAGGGAAGGTAGGTAGGGTGGGGGTAAGGTGGGTAGGGTAGGGTGGGGTTTAGTTGGGTGGGGTAAGGTGGGGTAAGGAGGTAGGTAGGGTAGGGTAGGGAAAGGTGGGGTAAGTAGGAAAGGTAAGGGGGTAGGGTAAGGGAAGGGTAGGGAAAAAGGAGGGTATGGGATGGTAGGGAGGGGGTAGGGTAAGGTAGGGTAAGGTTTTGGTTTTTGGGGTTAAGGGGGGCTGGGGAAAAAAAAATAAAGGGGGTTAAAAAAAATAAAAAAAAAATTAAAAAAAAAATTAAATAAAAAAAAATAAAAGTAATAAAAAAAAATTTTTTTAAATAAAAAATAGGGTATGGTGGGGGAAAGGTAGGGTTTTGGGGTGGGGTGGGTAAGGGTTAAGGTAGGGAAAGGGGGAGGGAAAGGTTAGGGAAAAGGGGGTTAGGGAAAGGGTTTTTAATTTATGAGCCTCAAGAAAAAAAACATAAAACCCCGGCCAAAAACTTTAAAAAAAAAAAAAAAAAAAAAAAAAATTAAAAAGTTAAAAATTAATAAAAAAGGGTAGGGTAGGGTAAGGTAGGGAAGGGAAGGGAAAGGGTAAGGTTAAGAAAGGGTTTAAGGAAAGGTAAGTAGGGTAGGGTAGGAAAGGGGAAGGTGGGGTAGGGGGGGGTAAAGGGGGAAAAAAAAAAAAAAAAGGTAGGGGTAAGGTAGGGGAGGTAGGATAGGTAGGTAAAAAAAAATAAAAAAAAATATTTTAATAAAAAAAGGAAAATTTTAAAATTAAGGAGTAAAAAAAAAAAAAAATAGTTGTAACGGAAAAAATAGAAAAAACTTTGGGAAAAAAGGGAAATTTTTTTAAAATAAGTAAAAATTGAATTTATTGAGAAAAAAAAAAATAATTTTATTTAAAATTTAGGGATGAAATATAGTTAATTTATTTATTAAGCAGGGGGGGGGAGTTGGGTAAACCCGTTCACTTTAATTTTCCCTTACCCCCCATAAAAACCTTAAAAAAAAAAATTTGTTTTTTAAAAATTTTCCCCCAAAATTTAAGCCCCTTTCCCCCCCAAAACCCCTTAAAACGGAAATAACCCTTGTTTCTTTATATCCGTAAAAACCCTTTGGTTCCTTTTCGCCTTTCACTTTTATCCAAAAATTTAAACCTTTTTTGTGTTAATCTTAAAGTCCTTCCACCTTTTAATGTTTTTGCCCTCCATCCCCTTAACCCAAAAAAACCCCTGTTTTTTAAAAATTTTTTTTTTTTAAAATTCCCCCCCCTTTTGGGGTCCCCTTTTTTGCCTTTAACCCTTAAGGAATAATTTTTTTGTGGGGCTTAAATTCCTTAAAAATTTCCCCCCCCCCCCCCCCCCCCCCCCCCCTTTCCGGGACCTTTTTCCCCCCCTTTTTTTCCACCTGCCTTAAAACATTTTTTTACCATTGTTTCCCCCAGTGTCCCCAATTTCTTTCCCTTTCCCAGCTTCCCCGGGGGGGGGCCGCCCTTAAAACCCCTTACAAAAATTTTTCCCCCCCCCACCCACCCTTTTTTAAAATAAACTCCTTCTTTTTAACTCCAAAGGTTTTCTAATTAAAAGGATTTTTTCTTAGCCTTTTTTAAAACCCCCCTTTTTTCCTTTTTTCCTAAGATAGTTTTTATACCGGTTATTTGGGCCTCGAAAGGTTTCTTTGCTATAAAATTTTTTTTTTTTTAAAAAAAAACTTAAAAAGTGGGGTTGACGTAATTCATTATTAACGATTAAAAAATTTTAAAAATTTTTTGTAAATAAATATTTAAAAAATTTAAAAAAAATTTTTAAAATTTAAAATTTTTAAAAATAAAATTTTAAATTTTATTTTGTATCTTTTTTTTTTTGGCAATTACAAAATAATTTTTATTAAAGGAAATTTATTCCCAAATGTAGGGGAATGTAGAAAAAATCTTCTATGTTTTAAGTTGATTTTTGAAATTTATTTTTGCCGCGTTTTTTTTTTTTTTTTTTCATTTCTAACCGAAGTTTTTTTTAAAATTTTCACGCCCAGCGTATTTTTTTTTTTAAATTTTTGATTAGAAAAGATCTTAGCTTTAAAAACGAAAAAATAATTGAACTCGATACCTTTTATAGTTTTGTTTTCTAGACGCGGTGGAAGTCAACTTTTTTCCGCGCGTGACTTTGGGTGACAATGGGTTTTTTCGGGGACAACAAAAAGTGAAAGACAATGGGGACGTGAAAGGGTTAAGCTAAAAACTGATTTATAATGGTTCGCTTTACTAACTTTTTCCCCCGACCCCCACATCGTCTAAATCTTCTCTGTTGTAGGGAAAAAATCTAGAAATTTATCTCCTCTAGTTAGCCCCTTGGATTGCTTGGGGTTTTGAAGTTATCCCCGGATTATATTTAAAAATTCCCCTGCGTTTCCCCCTTGTCTCCATAATTAAATCCCCGTCTATATCCTAAATTAAAATTCCCCCCAAAAGCATGTCGATTATATCGCAGCCTTGTTTTTTTTTTCCCATAAGGAGCTGAATCCTGTTTACAAAAATTTGGAGGCCTATACACTACACCCCAAAACCCTTTTTTCTCAGACCCCCCCCGTAACCCTACCCATATAGACTTATGTTATCATCTGTTTTTTTTTTACATATTAAACAAACACTGCAATGTATCTTTGCATAAAGTGCAAATCCTCCACCTGCCTACTTGTCCCTTTTGAAAATGCTTTACCCCAGCTATCTCGACCCCGGGTCAAATCCTTTCCTGAAATTCAACCATGTTTCTTTTAAAGTATATATCAAAATCTCTACACATTTATTCTCTCAGGAAACTATTTGTTTAAATCTCCCCAGTTGTATAGAAAAAAACCCTTCAAGCAACTCCTCTTTTTTTCCATTTTTCCCTTTATCTTTAACTAAACCCCCCTCTCTCTCTTTTACAAAAAACTTTAGTTCCCTGCCCTTCGAAAATCCTCCTAAATTTCCAATTTTTCCTTTTCCCGACCCCCAGTGTCTAATCCCCGGTTCTCTATCTTAAAAAAACCTGCAGTGCATTACCTCCCTTTTTAAGGGGGTTTAGACAAGATCTGAAACTCCTTTTTCTGAAAAATGTACCCGTCCCGCGGTAGAGGTGGGTTTGCCCGAAAAAGAGGGCCATTTGTCGGGAAAAGGCCCAACCCTTTTGGTTAGAATGGAAATGCCCGCCCCGGGAATTTAGAGTAAAAGCCCTAGAGTACCAAAGTTGTCAACATGCGTCTTGGAAGGACACTCACACCACAGGGAACCCACCCCTGTCCCTAATTTTCTACAGCTTCCTGAACCCCCATAGTAATTCCCTCACTTCTTAACACCAATCATCGTTTCCCCAGCGTCAGGGAGACGTGGGGTTTTTTTCCCCTTTTTCCGCCATCATAACTATTTATCACTAACCCAAACCATCCCCTTCCCCGGGTAATCCCCCGATTTCATACGCATCCCTTTTTCTGTCACAAAACCTGCTGTCAAAACCTAAATTTACTGTCACCAACAAATAAAATTTTACCTTGGTAATGATGTTGTCAAACCCTCCTTTTTTTCCCCTGCAGCCCCGAGAGTACTGAAATGATTTTGTGCCACAAAAATGGCATTGTTTTTTCCTTTTTCTCCTTCGGGCGGGTCCATGATCAAAATACCTTCCATTTCCCAAACCCTGTGACTTTCTAGGAACCCTCCATTTGTAGTAGCTCGAAAGGTTTTCCCTCTGGGACCCCCCCGGACACCCTGCATGTTTTCCCTCACTCACTCCCCCTTTGGGCCTCCCCCCTCCCCACTTTTTGAGATGTTTTCAATTTTTTGTTTTACCATGCTTTTAAAATCGTTCATTCACTATCAAAGTACCTTTTTTAGTCTTTAATCGACTCCAAAAATAGTCTTTAAGCGCCCCTCCACACCCTTCCCTACACTCCCCCCCCCACCTTTTCCCCCTTCTACCCGCACTCGTTTTCACCTCAGACTCCCCCCCCTCCCTCCCACTAAAACCTCTACAACACCCTGACTGACGAAAAAAACCCCTCGCCCCACTAGCCCTTTTTCGACGCTAACCCTTTAGCAGCTGCCAATTTTAAACTCAGGTCGACCACTACACACCAAAACCCCGAAGCTGCTAGGAGCACGTAGTTTTGTCTTCAAGACAAACCTCCCGTACTGTACTTTTAGTACTGTCCTGCCAATGCTAAAGCCCAAACATTAAGAGAGAGAAAAAGAAATAGAAATTAGTCCAACACAAGTAAAGGGCTGGAAGCCTTAAAAAAAAATAAATACAGCATAATATAGTGATTTATGACAACAAAATTATAGTCCCCAATTTGGAGTCGAAAGGATTACTAAAAAGGTCATACTATAAAATTCTTATATTCACAAAAAAAACTTAATGGTACCAAAATTACAATGGAAATTATTCTGGGCCTCAAAAGGGGTTAAGCACTGTTGTAATGGCTACCGTGATAACAGTGAAATCGCCACCACGTGAAGTCACCCGGCGCCAAATATTAGAATTATAGCATTTACGATTTTTTGTGCCATTTAAGATGTTTTTCACAGTAGTTTATGTCTGGCTGTATAATCTACCCTGTTTTGCGTTGTTTTTTTGCTTTTATCTGCAAATATAACTGTTGCGCAATTTCTTCTCACGTTTTTTTGCGCGCGACAGCAGAAAAAGTAAACCCCTTTTGGGCGAAAAGGCGCGACTGCCAGATCTTTCAAACTTGAATAGAAATTATTTTCACGTTTGGCAGAGGAAATTTTTTTTTATATCCCGCCCCTTCCCCAGCTAAATATAATAAGACTTTTTTACTTTACCCCTAATTTCCTGAAACCCCCCGAGTGGCGACTCAAAGTGGGTTTAAAATATTTGTGGCGACTTTACTGTAGAGGTATAGTGAGGTCGCCACCCCGGTTTTTTTTTTTAATTGTTCAAATTTTTGCCTAAAATGACACAGAGAAGACACAAAATGACACAGACTTTTTTAGAAGCCCTTCTAACTTTCCTGAATCATGGGTGTACAAAAGAAATATTAAAGCCCCCACACGTCGTAAATAAAAAAGAAACGTAAAAAAAAGGGGACTTCACTGTTATTACGGTAAAACGATAATATTTTTACACTTTGTGTGTCTGGGGTGTGGTGTCTGGGTGTGTATGTGTTGGGTTTAGTGTGTGTATGATGCGCGGATGAGCGGTTGCCATGGTAACGGGGGGTAGAGGGCGGAGGGGGTTCACTTGCACACAGACAAAGGGGGGGGTGGTCATTTGCCCCGGCGTTGATTGTAAATTTGGGGCAGGCATGAATTGCTAGAACGTCATTTGGGTTGAGTAGGGGGCGTGGCAGAATAAGGGGAGATAGACAAAGGGGTGGGAGGGGAGCGAGCTGGACAGAGCAGGCGAGAGACAGACCGGGAGGAGGGGTTTTAGCGCGGCGGCACGGGGGGAGGCCCTTTCGTCACCCTTTGTCATTTTCGTCAGTAGTAGGGTGCCCCGCCGTCAGGCCCGGTACCTCGTCAGACTGTGTGTGTAAGCCTTTGTGTTAAACGGACAAATTAATAGTTTGTTCCTTGGTGCCCCCCTCAGGAGGTTGGTTGTGTGATCTTTGTGTAGTAAAGTAGGAATTTTTGTACCCTAGTGTTTATTGTTCCCCATTCGCCTTTTGGGAAGTGACTAAGTGGTAATTTTCCCTTTTTTCGCCCAGGTAAGTTACCCAGCCTTTGTAAGTAGGGGAAATAAAGGGTTTTGTGACCGCGGCCTTGTGGGGTAAAGTAAAAAGGTAAGTCTTTTGGTGTGAGGTTATGAGGGGGTGCACAACAGGGGCGTCAGGCAGGGATTTTTCTGTCAGTTTGCGTATCAAATATGCAAAAGGGAAAAATTAGTGAAGGGGTTAAAAGGAACGTCACGTCGTATGATTAAGGCAGATATATATTCCCCGATAAAATTTGCTTCAAGTCATTTCTTTCATTTAGCTAAAAGTATATTTATTTCATGAAATATCTGTGAGGCAGAGCGGGCGGGGGTGTTCCCCGCCCCTCCACTGCATGATCTATATAAAAAAGGATCGCGGAAGCCTGGCCACGCCCCGGGGGTTTCCAAAATGCCCCTCTGTAACCCCAAAAAAAACCTTTTTTTTCTGCGGCTCGCGTTGCTGTCTATTGTTTTTACGCCCGTCATCCAAGTTGTGCTTGCTGTCGGCTGTGTTTTCACCCCCGTCATGCCCCAAGCGTGTGCTTGTCCTGTACAAACAGCCGGACCTGGAAGTGGCAAATCTTTCCACTTGGGGGTAACACCCACCCCCACACACGCACCCCCCAACCAACCCACACACAACCCACCCACCACACACACACCCACCCCACACACACACCCCCAAAACACACACACCCCACCACCCCCACCCAAAAAGCACCCAACACCAACACACGCACCACCCACCCACCCCACCCACAACCCCCCACACCCCCAACCCCCCCCACCCACACACACACCAACCCACTCCCCCCCAGCCCATCCACCTTAACCATTACCCACTCCCGTCTCCCCCTACTAGTTAAAAAAAAAAATATAGGGGGTATGGTTTTTTTTTTTATATGGGAATAGATATAAGATATTTTTTTTACTTTTTTAATAATTAGTGGGGAACGGAAGAACCCGAGTGCGGTTATGAAAAAAACAAATGATCATTTTTTATGAATTTTTTTAATTTGTTTTTTCAAAAAAACCGCACTCAGGTCTGTTTCCCTTCCGCCGCTTCCTAATAAGCGGTGCTTTTTCTAATGGGGAAGCTTTTTTTTGCGAAGAAAAAAAAAAAGGAAAAAAAAGTATACCTTGTGGTTAAAGTTAGGGTTTGGTTTTTATTACAACCATAAAGGTTTTGGTTAGGATTTTGGTTGGCATTAAAAACCTTTTGTTAGGTTAGTTTCATTAAAACCTTTAAAGGGTTTTGGGTTTGGTTTCATTAAAACCCTTAAAGGTTTGGTTTGTTTTCATTAAAACCTATAAGGTTGGTTGGTTTATTAAAACCTATAAGGTTATTTTTGGTTTATTTAAAATTTTTTTTTTTTTTTTGGGGGGGGGGGGGGGTTTCCAAAATAAAACTATCTCCATTGCAAAAAGCATATTTAGGCCAAAAAAAAAAATTGAGTCTCTTAAAACGACCGCAAACTCGTCCATTATTTCCCAAAAATTGTTTCGTAGTCCCCAAATGAAACCATAAATCCCCTACATCAGCTCAGAGTTTTAACTTGCTACTGATTTTCGAAAAAACGACACCAGGGATGTACGAAAAAACTCAAAAACATGTACGAAACTAATACTTTCAATTCAATATACCAATTAAAAAAAGGTTTTTTGATTAGGCCAAAAGGTTTTTTTATTAATTTTTAAATTCCTGTAATCCCCGGAGTAGCTTCTTGGGCCCCTGTGGGGCCGCGCCGTACCCTGGCGGCGGGGGTCGGGGGTAGCGCCGTTAGTGGACGAGAAAATGCGCGTTCGCTCATTAGGTTAGCACACACAAAACTCGGTGGTTCGCCTTAGGGTCTGTAACATGCAAATCTTAGCCTCTGCTTTACCAATACCCAACCCTTTACTACACCTTGTACGGCCTCGAACACACCCCGGGGACACAACCGAAGGCCCGCAACACACCCCGTCCTACCCCCTGACGGCCCCCGCAAGACACCGTCATACACACGTACGGGGCCCCGAAAAACACCCGTCCTATACAGATAAACCTTACGGGGCCCCGCAAGGCACTTAATACACACCCCGTACGGCCCGGAACACCCTGTCATACCACCTGTAGGTCGCAAACCCTGTAAACCACCTGTAGGCCCCCGCAAAACACCTTGTTTGTGTATCACGTAAAAATGAGGAAAGGGTTTGACGATGCACAGGTTGGAAGTTTGTAGTATAGTAGTAGGTGTTAATAGTGTTGAGGTGGTAAAAGTAAATAGTAGGTGGTAAAGGGAGTAGTAGATAGGGGGTAATATAGGCTATCACATGCCCCAGCCAAAAACCCAGCCCCCTGCCCGGCCCCGGCCCCTGTATTTTTTTTGGTTTTTCAAGATGGCGGCTGGTGGGGTTCAGTATCTCGGCCACGCAGCCCAGATCCCCGATCCCTGTTATAAGATCAGGGGCCAAAAGGGGGGAGAGTGAGTAGGGCGCCCATCCACAGGGCGCCTGTGGTAAGGGGAAAACGCCCCCCCACCGCCAAGCCCCAGTGAGATTGCTGCCTTAGTGGACCGTAAAGGGGCCGAAAAAAAAAGGGAAAGGTCAGACCCTGACTTAGGAGCTGCTGTGGGCCTTTTACAGACTTTATTTCTGTTTTAAAGCAAATACAGCCTTGTTTCGTTCCTACAAAGTAACAATTGGTGGTTTTTCGTATTTAAAGGTTGCAAAAGGGTGAGATTGATCGGCAAAAACTAAAGCCCCCATTATAGGGTTTTTATGCTGGTGAAAGAAATTTTTTGTTGTGTGTTTTGGGGTTGGGGCGGGCCGGCGGCGGCGGGGGGGAGGGCTCCGCCCCAAAAAAATGTTGTTTTCTATTTCAGGGTTTTTTTATACTACCCGGATTTTAGGACAGCTGAACTACCATCAACTTCACGAGACATTAGGGTTCATGAATGTAAAATTGAGTAAACTATACCATAATAAGATAATGAGAGCAAATGAACGGTAAAACTTTTTTTTTTCACCTTTTTTTTTTCATCTTTTTCCTTATTCTGGAATTTGCTTTCATTTAAATTTTCACACTGTCCCGGAATCGGAAACCCCTTAACAAATTATCATGGTTTTGGGCACGTCTAATGAAAAATTATAAGGGGTCAAACCTGGTTTAAACGAAAAAATTTGTGATGAAACAGTTTTTGGCGGGAGAGAGCGGGGTGTCCCTTCCCATAAGTGTTGGGTTTAGGGAGGGAGGGACAACTTCCTTGCTTCAGCAAGACGTGTTCAAGCCTTGTATTGGTCGAAGCTCCCCTAACAGCGCCAGATGGCACGTGATTTGGCTTTTTGGTTTTCTGGACCACCCCCCCGCCATATTTTTTTTGGAGGTTGTAAGGCAGTGAAAAAAAGCCCCGAACTTTTCAAATTTTACTGGGTTTAGTCGGTGTTTTAGGGGCCGTTCAAAGCCCCTGAAGGGGGGTAAGGCGCTCTTTTCCCCTTACCCCTAGGCACTTCTCAGCATTCCCCAGTGCTCCACTGCGGCAGGACCGAAGCTCGGTGGGGCAACACTTTCTCTCTCCCCCCTCGCCCGGGGCCCGCCCGGGATTCCCGTTCTCGTAAGAGTATGTGGCGTTTACTCCCCGGCCGGTATTACCAAAACCTTTAAACAAGCTTGAAAAATTTTTTCATAACTCTTGGTAGATACATTTTTACAAAGCCCTTTATCAAAAATTTGGAACAGCACAAATTTTTATCATAGGGGTCTGCAAAATGCGTCGTTTCTTTAAAATGGGGATTAATCAGTAAATTCATCCTTTTGGGGCCCCGTTTTATGGGGGGATACTTCTTCCCTTTTGTTTTTAAAAAAGTTTGGGCAGTGACACATAGTAAGTAATTTAAATTCATTCCCGAAAAAAAAAAGCATAACCCAGCAAAAAATTGTCTTACGGGGGGGCATCAAAAACAGTGTCGGGAAAACACAAACGACATATGGCCATTTTAGTCGGGAAACCGTAATGAAGTTATCGGCCCCGGCTGCGGACCGACAACTTGGCGTTCATGTTGCACCCCGGGCCCGTGCGGTTTTCGTTACGTTTCTGTGTCAGTCTGTGTCGGCAACCGTAACCCAAAAAATTTTCATACGGAGCACCCAAAAGGGCCGACAGCATCTAAAACGTGCCAAAGGGGCCAAACAGCAAACTGTACGTGCCACAAACAGCCGATTTTGCATCCAAAAAAGTGCCATAAGAGGCCCACACAGCAAACTGAAACGTGCCCCCAAGCGGCCCATTTTTGCATCCAAAAGGTGCCATAAGAGGGCCTATACAGCAAACTGAATCGACCAAAGCAGGCCGATTTAGATCCCAAAAAGGCCCCAAGCCGGGGCGAACCTTAAACCCCATTGGAATAACCCCCCACA
>JACEEZ010015031.1:0-27500 GCA_016584305.1 Chionoecetes opilio
ATCATTTTACTTTAAAATCATTTTAACGAGGTCTCTACGACGTCTGGTTCTCATTCTGCAATTTTGTAATTGCCAATTTTATTGCCAAATTGCCAAATTGCAAATGCGCAAAAACTTACCGCTAACGAGTGACCCACTACGATTTTCGGATTCAGCGGCACAAAATGCTTAGGATAAGACCCTCAAAATACTTCCTTCACCTAATGTGAAGCGAATCGCCCTAAGTGACCCTACTAATTGTGGAACATCCGTCGGCAACACCAAGATCACTGATCATGTTTTTGCCGATGATGCAGTAATCTTTGCTGAGTCGCTGGAGGTCCTGATGATGGCTCTCGAGGCGCTGCACGAGGAGGCAAAGCCTTTGGGATTGAGGTCTCCTGGCTCAAGACCAAGGTCCAGGTGTTTGGAGACTTACTAGATGAAGCAGTACAGTCTGTTCATGCGTGTGGCGAGGACATTGAGATCTTGGAAAGTTTTACATACCTTGGTAGCGCAGTTCATAATGACGGCGGGTCACGTCAAGAAGCCTTACGGCGGATTGGCATAGCCCACGGTGTTATGGACTCGCTCAGCGGGAGTATTTGGCGTTGTCGGTACCTGTGCAGGAGGACAAAGATCCGGATCTTCAAGTCGCTTGTGATCCCTGTCTTACTCTATGGTTGTGAGACATGGACACTAAATAGTGACTTGAAGAGACGAATCAATGCCTTTGGTAATAAGTGTCTTTGCAGAATCATGGGGTATCGCTGGGATGATTACGTGTCAAATCAGCGATTGCACCGTGAGACTGAATCGAGGCCTATTACCTGCATAGTCCGTCAGCGCCAACTTCGGCTATATGGGCATGTGGCACGCTACCCTGAAACCGATCCTTCCCATCTGGTTGTATCTGTAAGAGACAATCCGGCGTGGAGGAGGCCAAGGGGGCGCCCACAAGGCTCGTGGCTGGGGCAAGTTGATGTTTCTTGTCGAGAGCTGCTTGGTATGGGAAAGGAGCCTGCATGGGAACTCGCGCGAGGTGACCCCCGGGAGTGGCGTCGTAGGGTGGGCGAGGCGAGGCGACGCGCCCCCCGGCGTATGCCCCCAATGATTGATTGATTGATTCAGTGAAAGAAGGATATTCCAGTCAACCTCCTACCTACCTGGGTAATAACGTGGCCGCCAACCTTGACTTAGCCTGTACTCTCGCTGCTAGGGTCGTCCCAGAGGCGCTTCCCACTCACTCTACCTGTCATACAATTCCCATTCACTCCCTCATTCATTCCACCTTGTGCTTCCCAGCTCTCCTCTTGGTAACTGACGAGTGCCCGTCAGGTCTTGAAGTATCCGCTACACCACTGGCCGTGTTGACTGTACAGTGAGAAGTTGTCGACTACCTCTCGAATGAAAACACCCATTTTTCTCACCGAACCAGGCTGAGCGCGTAAGAAAAATGATACCGAACCCTAGACGTGAAAAGCCAATACTTTTCAGACAGCCCGACCCGCACTCATCACCTTGGCCATCACGTAATCCTAACATTTCTTAACCAATACTTCACATTTAACACACTATTTGTTGCCGAATTTGGCCATTTTGTTGTTGATGGGACCCTTCATGAACCTTGTCGACGCCAGTACTTCTTGATGGCCTTCACTCCTCAAAGCGCTTCAGAAACCCTGCAGGTTCTTGGCGTCCTTGAGGCAGTCCTTGGCCAGCAGCACGTGTTGGTCCAGCAGCTCGTACATGGTGAAGTCCACAAAGGAAATATCTTCACAGCAAACCAGGAATGTGTGCCCAGGAATTTGAGAAGCCCTCGATGCTCTTGGGCAGAACTTCCAGGTACGCCTTCCTTGCCTGTGTCAAAGGTCCCGTAGCACAGACGAACAAAGCCGTTACGGAAGTCCATGGATTGGTTCTCCATGATGTCGATGCGAACCCTCTCGGCGTCAGTCTTGCCGCAGAGGTCGTGTTTGCGGGCAATGTGGCGCATGATGGCATTGCTCTGCGTCACCTTAACATCCCCATCAATGTAGTAGGGAAGGTTGGGGAAGTCCAGGCCGATCGTCTCCTTAACGTCGAACCAGCATGTCTTGTCGTAGTCGGGTGCCGGGCCACACTTGTAATACTTGTCCTCAAACTCCGTCCCCGTGTACTTTAGCAGCAGGTGGATGGGCTGGGCGAGGCCACGGATTTTCCAGTAAGCCAGTACAGGTGCCACGACGATGTGTTATGTCTTGTGGTGGTGGACTGAGTGAGGTAGAGTGGTAGACTGAGTGTGAGTGACTGACTGACTGGCGAATGGCGATAGGAAAAGAAAATATTTCAGCTTCTGGGACATCGTGATTGGGGAAGTTGACTGTGTCCCACCAATGAGACTTTTAATATATTTACTGAGGGTGACTTTATGTTGTTATTGTCAGGGGAAATTACGGTGTGCTGTAATTTTAGGAAATAGTATCCCACCGCTGCTACCAGTGTGTTGCCGCCTTTCGAGGGCTGTTTTGAAATTAATTTATTCCTCCCATGAACCCAGCAGTGTTACAAAAGAAATAATGTAAGATTATATTATGAGTATGCTGCCACCAGTTCAAGATTTATCTTTAAAGAGTCTAACTCTTGAATAGAATTTTAATATTTGTCGGCAAGAAAGTAACGTGAATTTTGTATTTCAAATGAATATTTTGCCCTAGTCCCATCACCCGCGTGGTGCCCCCCCCCCCCCCCCGTAACTATTCACATCGCACCACCCCAACAACGCCTTCTCCAGTCGTCCCCCCCCCCCCCGTTTCACCACCAACACCCCCTTCCTTATTACAAACCCCCTTCCCCCGTTTCCCCCCATTCCTCATCACCAACGCTGTTTCTCCCATCTTCATCTCTACCCCCGTTTCCTTCTCCATCACCATGGCAACCCCCACCCACGTGTGAGGCATGTTGCTAGCTCTTGACGCTATCGTGATACGTTCATGGCCTTAGAAAGGTAGGTGATGGAAAGAAGGCAAAGAGAATCAAAATGAGCAAGGAGGAAACTGCTGCAGCAGCAGAGAAGGCAGTCAGGGGCATGTGAAGATATTTTTGGCTGATGGTGATGAGGATTTGGAATTGGAGGGAAGTGGTGCTGAAGATGAGTTTGTTCCAGAAGTTGAGTTTTTCCAGAATTTGACCATAAGCCTGCAACTTCGACTAAGGTACAGAAAAAACTATGATGAGATTTCAAACACTGCCCTTTAGACCTGTTCAGAAAACATTTTTTTTCCTATTTTTTATACCCCCTGCAAGGTTTCCATGCTTTTTGACCTGGAAAAGCCGAAAATCACAACCATTTTGAGCTAAAATGCCAGGAACTTTTGCCTCATTGGACCTCAAGATATTAAGCCCGCGACAGTAGAAAAGCGCCTAATTTTGCCTTCCGCCAGACTTTTTTTCACCTGAGACTTTTGTTACAATTGGGATAGAACAACAAATTGGGTATCAAATTGAAGCATTTTTAATATTATTTCTGAAAAAACAATCCAAGTAAACATTCTAGAAAAAAGACACGTCAATCCAGAAAAAAAAAACCAAAATTTCTGAAAATTTCATATAAATTTCATAAATATTACAATCTTGACATCAAAAAATGTGTGACAAAGACTCTAAAAACTATTTTCAAGTGGCAGAAAACTCTATTGTCTATGTCAGAAGGACACTTCACAGTAATTTTTTCAGAGTTTGCTTCTTGAAGCTATCAAATCGCTCACGGTTGTATTCCACAGTTTGAAGAAGGTACTGTTTTTGCTGAGAATCTGTGGTAATGATGTTTGCGAAATCAGTCATCATTTTGACTCCCCGCTCAGCAATGTCATTCACTACTTTTACATTGCTGACATATTCCAGGGCCTTGCTGTAGTCATCACTCCTTGGCCATGTCGCCACAGATTGCAGAAGCCAGTCATACTCAATGCCAAGGGTGTCAAGCAGAAGATGACTCTCTGGACCAACTAGATCAGCCAGAGTCGTCTTGGCTGTAACCTGAGGGAACATAGGTTTCCCTCGTCTGAAGCTATCTGGCTTCTCAGTGGCGTGCAGCTTGGCAGCAATGTCCTGCTTCTCTTTGTCACTGAGTCTGCTACCGAAGAGAGCGAACGAATACTACAGGAAATCCTGAGGTCGGAGAAGCCTCCTAGAGCTGACTACCGTGAGATGGCTGAGCTTACACTGATCGTCCTTGGAGACACGCCTCCCCGCGGAATCCACTGGAGTCGTCCTGGAGCCATTCATCAGGCCAGGTGGATGGCCAGAAACCTGTATTCTATGAAGATGTTCATGTTTGCTGAGCAGCTGGAGTACTATGAAGAAACTGTTGTGAAGCTGGAATGCCTCAACCTCTTCCTAGGACTGTTCTATACACCCATGTGGATGTCATCTACACTTGCTGCAGATGCTCCTGCAAATGATCTGCAGTTCATGAAGGACATGATGAAGTTCAAGAGAACAGATCCAGAGATTGCTCAGGCAGTGCTACAAAAACTTTAAAACCACAAGTGGTACCTGACACAGGAGGTTGTGCCGTTCGCTCTCTTCGGTAGCAGACTCAGTGACAAAGAGAAGCAGGACATTGCTGCCAAGCTGCACGCCACTGAGAAGCCAGATAGCTTCAGACGAGGGAAACCTATGTTCCCTCAGGTTACAGCCAAGACGACTCTGGCTGATCTAGTTGGTCCAGAGAGTCATCTTCTGCTTGACACCCTTGGCATTGAGTATGACTGGCTTCTGCAACCTGTGGCGACATGGCCAAGGAGTGATGACTACAGCAAGGCCCTGGAATATGTCAGCAATGTAAAAGTAGTGAATGACATTGCTGAGCGGGGAGTCAAGATGATGACTGATTTCGCAAACATCATTACCACAGATTCTCAGCAAAAACAGTAACTTCTTCAAACTGGGTGGAATACACCGTGAGCTTCAAGAAGCAAACTCTGAAAAAATGACTGTGAAGGGGTCCTTCTGACATGGGACAATAGAGTTTTCTGCCACTTGAAAATAGTTTTTTTAGAGTCTTTGTCACACAATTTTGATGTCAAGATTGTAATATTTATGAAATTTATATGAAATTTCAGAAAATTTTGCTTTTTTTCTGGATATGATGTGTTTTTTTTTCTAGAATGTTTTACTTGGATTGTTTTTTCAGAAAAAATTTTAAAAAAATGCTTCAATTGATACCCAATTTGTTGTTCTATCCCAATTGAAAACAAAAGTCTCAGGTGAAAAAAAGTCTGGCGGAAGGCAAAATTAGGCGCTTTTCTACTGTCGCGGGCTTAATATATTGAGGTCCAATGAGGCAAAGGTTCCTGACATTTTAGCTCAAAAATGGTTTTGTAATTTTCGCTTTTCCAGGTCAAAAAGCATGGGAAGCCTTGGCAGGGGGGTATAAAAATAGGAAAAAAATGTTTTCTGAACAGGTCTAACTGCCCTTGCTAGTGTAAGATATGGCTAGGGCTAGGCCAACTGCAGCAATAGCAACAGCAGCTCTGATTGATGCGGGGAATTATCACAGAAGACAACACAAGTAAAGTGATTGATAAGAGCAAGTCAAGAGGGGAACAGGAGAAGTTGATGAGAGAGCTGGGGCAAGAGTTTGAAGACAAGTGCAGGGAGGACGGGGGCATCTCCTGCATCCTCTTTGATGGGCGGTTTTGACCGGGACCAATGTGATGATGGAAGCTGAGGGAAGTGGACCAATCTTTTCCTGCTATGATCAAGGAAGAATACTACAGTGCTGTTAGTGAGCCTGGGAGCTACTATCTGTTTAAATTTATCCCAGAGAAAGCAACTAAAGAGGAGTCACATGCGGAGAAGATTGCTAAGATCATTTTTTGCTTGGCTGAAAGAGAGGGGTTTTGTTTAAAACCTTGTTAGCCATTGGAGGAGACTCTACAAATGTCAACACTGGTGTGAAAGCGGGAGTAATGCGGAAGCTGGAACTGCACCTGGGGAGAAAGCTGGTCTGGTGTGGTGGGGCAACTTACACGCTGGTGAACTTCCCCTGCGCCATTTGATTGTTGGCCTTGATGGCCTTACTCTGTCAGACAAACAATTATCCTGGCCAATAGGAAAGCCCCTTTGATTCTGCTACAGATTTTTGAGATCAATCCAAACTTCACCCGTATCCCCGTTGGCCCTCCACTGATCAAGCTGCCTGACAAGGTCATTCAAGATCTCTCAACTGATCAACACTATGGCTATAAAATTGTCTGTGCAGTCACGGATGGAGTTTTCTGCAGGGATGGCTCTGTTGGAGATAGGACCAGAAAAACCACACCCGCTGGTCACAACAGCTAATAGACTTTTCAGGCTTTGGGTGTCAAAACATGGACTTAAACGGAAGAACCTGAAGAATCTGCACTGCATTGTGGAATTCATCATTGGAGTGTATTATCCATGTTGGGTTTTCAACGTGAAAGTCAAACCCTCCTGGATTGAGGGGCCTAGGCACATCCGCTTTCAACTGCACTGCCTTAAGTCACAGAGGAAGGAGGTGCGGGCCCATTGTGATGCCAACTGTGAAAAGATCTGTTTGGTATGCCCACAGTGAACCCATCCTCCAAAAAATGCTGTGCTCTGAGGATCAGAAGGAGAGGATTTGGGGGTGGAGCAAAATTCCCTGGCCATCAAGGGGGATGGGGACCCAGATGCTCAGCTAGGAGACTCCCCTGTTTTGGACCAGAAGGACACCTGACATTAATTGTGATGTTACAGCATAGGTGACCTGATCAGCTGGTCAGAAGATGTGTCAGAGCCACCTCTGACCTACTCTTTAAGCACGTCCGAGGTGAAAAAAATTCGTCAACACACCTAGGAAGTGCTCAACTGGCCTTGCCACACACAACGCATTGAGAGGGTTATTAAAATGGTTTACTGAGGGTTCTGCTAAGTACTTTTCACATGAAAAGAGGGATGGAGGGGTCAGGGTCAGGAAAGCAGCAGGAGGCTGATGTCCAAAAATGAGTCAAAACATTACTTGTGCAACCTGGCAAAGTTCAAGAAGTCAGGAGAATAATCTTTGTAAATTTTATTCAGTGATATACGTACATGCGATTGACATGTTAATAAATATGAAAATTTGATTTTGGCTTTATCAATATACATGATTTGCCCTTTTGTTTTAATATTATTATAAAGGGGCTGTAAAGGGTAAAATTGAAAAATTATAAAATTCAAATTGATGTAGGTTAAAAATGTCCTATCCAAAAAAATAAGCTAATGTTTGAATTCCTTGTATAAAAAACATAATTTAGAAACCCCTCATGAGAGGATTTCATTCAGTTCATGATGGCACCCAAGTATGACCCGCCCCAATAGCCCACGGTGCTATGGACTCCCCTCAGCACGAGTATTTTGCGTTATCGATACCTGTGCAGAAGGACAAAGATCCGCATCTTCAAGTCGCTTGTGATCCCTGTCTTACTCTATGGAATGTGAGACATGGACACCTAATAGCGACTTGAAAAGGCGAATGATGCCATTGGTAATAAGTGTCTTCGCAGTATCATGGGGTATCGCTGGGATTATTTACGTGTCAAATTAGCGAGGCACCGTGTGACTGAATCGAGGCCTGCTGAATCCAGCAGCACTTAATCTACCTGCATAGTCCGTCATCGTCATTTCGGCTAGATGGCATGTGGCACACTACCCTGAAACCGATCCTTCACACCGTGTTGTATCTGTAAGAGACAATCCAGCGTTGATGAGGCCAAGAGGGCGCCGACAAGGCTCGTGGCTGGTGCAAAATTGATGTTTCCTGTCGAGAGTTGCTTGGTATGGAAAGGGAGCCTGGCTCAGCCTGCATCGGGATTCGCGCGTGGTGACCCCTGGGAGGTGGCCCTCGAAGGTGGGCGAGGCGACGTGCCCCCCGGCGTATGCCCCTTATGATTGATTGATGTTACCATAAAACTATTGAAAGAATTTCTGAGCGTTTTTAGAGTGAGTGGAAAGTTCCCCTCTGTCATTGATGAAGGATACATGGTTTGTTTGGGTGCAACTTTGAAAGCAGCGCCTTCGCTTGTCAGATTTTATAATTTTAGTGTCAATTGAAATTGACCTACTCCTACAGTGGTTTATATTTGAAACGTTGGCAAGATTTGGTCATATAGTTACCCAAAAAAAAAATTATGCTTGAGCAAAAACAGACAAATACTAAATGTAAACACTACCACTACGTAAACGGGGGGTAAATACACGTACTGAAAAGAATTCCACTCCGGTTGAGCGCGGCTGGGCAATAATATTATATACAGTAGTGGGGGGCAATTTAGTCCGGACAGTGATGAAATAAACAATTATTTGTTAAAATTGATTGTTTATTCCCAAAAAAAAACATGTCAATGGTAGGATTGATGATACATTTAATATGAGATATGACCAGCTTTGCTTTTACAAGCAGTTCCACTCGCTTTAGCATAGATTCCACCAAGCTTGAATACATTTCTGCTAGTTCTTCGTCATGGTACCAGGCCTTAATAACAGCACAAATCAGCTTCTGCATCGTCGAACAGTCGTCTTTCTCGATTCTACGTTTGATTATAGGCCATAGATTCTCAATGGGGTTTATGTCAGGAGAATTCCCAGGTCAATAAGAACATAAGAAAATAAGGAAGCTACAAGAGGCCGCGAGGCCTACACGTGGTAATTCCAGTCTAGAATGGTTAGTCCACTTTCTTCGAAGAATGTGCGCATTTTTCGGGAAGTATGGCACGGAGCGAGATCCTGCTGGAAAATGCCGCCTCCCTTTGCATCACAGGAAGCAAGTGAGCCTCCAGGACTGCCTTGTATTTATCGCTGTTCATCATTCTCTCAACATTAACAAGCCGCTCTAGACCTTTAGCAGTAAAACAACCCCAAAACATCTTCTTAGGTGGATGTTTTTGCGCTTGTTGAATGTGTCCCGGCCGAAGTGGTTCACCTTTGCTTCGTCTCACTACCACTGACCTGTTCCCATGCACTTCAAAATGCGATTCGTCTGCAAATAGAACATTCCTCCAGTCATCTGCCTTCCATCCAGCATACTTGCGTGCCCAGCGAAGACGTTTAGTCTTCATAGCAGAAGTCAATAACTGTTTATGTACCGGTTTTCTGGTAACTCTGCCAACCTCAAGGAGCATTCGCCGACAGTTGAAGAAGAAACATTTACGCCAGCTGAAGACAAATCTCTCTGAAGGTCTTTACTGGTTTTCTTAGGATCCTTCACACTATTTCTGATGATAACCTTGTCATCGTGAGGGCTTGCGTTTTCTTCTACATTTACCTCGGCGCAGTGTTGAATGTTTACCAATGTCTTCAGCTCTTTTCACAATATCGCCAACAGTTGACTTTGCCAGCTTCATTTTCTCAGAAATCTGTCTGATGCTAAAACCAGCATGATTTCTAAGGGCTACAATACTTGCACACTTCTTGGGTGTGATATCCATCATGAATTTAAGGCTAATAATGAATGAAAGGTGAATACTCCGGCAAAACCAAGTAACACTGTACACCGCACGGAGCACGCTTCGCAGCAATAAACGTCCACAACAAGCTATGGTGTACACTGGCGGGTTTACTGGAGCGTGGTCACAGCAGAGAGCTTCACAGGAGGTGTCACTCGGGCCGGCACCATTTTGGATTTTGAACAGGTGGCGCCACTATGCGGATGGAGACTTCCGTCCAAAAGTGTCAAATGCTTATATCATTACTGTGCACGCGTGTTGTGCCTTTTCAATACCCTAAGACGCAAATATATGTTGTATTACGTTAAAATAATGAACTGAAGTGGTTACAGGGTTCCCAGAATTGGGAGTTCCCCCTAAATTTGGGGGGGGCTCAAAAGTGTCAAAATGCTTATATCATTACTGTGCACGGGTGTGGTGGTTCCTCCTAGCCTTGGAAAGGTATCCGTCAGCAGGGTAAGGATACGGAATAGTCACTTTAGTTTCTTTTAATGCTAGGAGAACCGTCGGGCCTGACTCTGTCTAGCCAGGTCCCGTAATACACTGCCTGGATAACCGCGAGGCCCGCGGGAACACACCCTGGGGTGTTTGGCGGGAACACACGCCATTACGCCTCAGTTAACAATTAGGTTTTAACATGTGTCCTTTTTAAGAAGGCCCCTAAGATAAATCTACACATCATGTCTACACTCTATGTCTAAATACAATATGTGCTAAATACACCAGCACATCGCTCGGCCACACCTCACTGTGTCCTCACAGACATAATTCTGCTTGGCCCAAGGAACCAAGGTTTTATCATCCAAATACATATACACAGATATGAAATGTAAACTTAAAAATACAATACTAGCAAAAATAGTATTGTACTACTAATTATAATGCTAACAAGAAAACATAAGAACATTAAGGCCTGTTGACCTAAGTTGTGGGCTTGGTCAGTGCATGAGAGGTCAGCTTGACTCTCTTTAGCCTATCAGCATGTACTACGTCTGTAGTATTATGATTTTGATCAAGAAGTATGAATTTATTTCCCTGAATTTTACTTGTGACCAAGTAAGGTCCTGAAAATTTAGAACACAACTTATTTTGGCGTTCCGGAGAACGTTTCATGACAAAATCACCTATGGAAATTGCAACAGGACAAGCCTTACTATGCTGTCTACGCATCATCTCCTGACGAGAAGCCTAAAGTTTTCCTTGAACTGATCTGTGAATGATCTGAAAGGATCTTTGTTGAATTTTAGCATAATCGTCCACTGAGTAGACAGGGACAGGAGATTGCAAAAGCACATCATAAGGTAGTCGCTTGTCCGACCCATACAAAATGAAATGTGGAGTCTTTCCTGTAGAGGAATTTACTGAACCATTTATCGAGCGCTACATGAGGTAGCCAGTCTTCCCAAGAGTCATGAAATTCGCCAGCATAATGGCGAAGGACATCAAGATCTTCTTATTAGTCCTTTCTACTAATCCATTGCTCGCAGGGTGATGAGCAGTAATGAAAGTTTGCTTAATTTTGATCTGCTCACAGATGTTATGAAGAATTTGATTAGCAAATTCAGGGCCATTATCTGAAATCAGCACTCTAGGAGTTGTGTAGGGGCAAATTAAATTTGAAGCTAGAGCATGAGCAACCGTTATAGCAGACTTGTTAGGCAAGGGAACTAGAATCACAAACGTGTGAAGTGATCTACACATACTAGTACATATATGGTGACCCTTGATGACTTCGAGGAAGCTGCAATAAGTCGATGCCTACGGTGTCAAAGGACGACTCAGGTAAAGGATATTCAAGGATAGGAGCAGTTTTCGTATTACCCTTGGTTTGTGCACATGAAACGACAATTGGTTACATGTTTTCTCTGCATCGATGCGCATGGTAGGCCAATAAAATTTACGACGTGCAGCGGACAAGGTTCTGTCTCTACCTGGATTTTCCTGCTTGAGGCATGTCATGAATGATTTTTAAAGCAGTTTCCACTAGACTGGTAGGAATAACTAGTTGAGTAGCCGTGTTTCTCGTCCATAGTGACCTTACGACAAAGAACTTCCTCAACTATTGGAAAACTGTAAAAGTGGAACTGACAATTTAGGCAATAAGGATTCATCTCCAGACTCTAGTGCATAAATCACTTTTGACCACACAGGATCTTGGCGTTGAGCATTCGATAAGTCTTGTAGAGAGAAATTTCAAGTGTCTGAGAGCACTGCTACTGGAATGTTGCGTGAAAGTGCGTCTGCAACATGATTTTTTATTTCCAGGTATATTTTGATAGTAGGATAAAATTCCTGAATGGTGATGAACCACCGGCCACACGGCCACAAAGGTTTTTCCCTTTAAAGAGATTCAGCACCGCAGTGTGATCCGTGTGAACTGTAATGGGATAACCATAAAAAATTTTTCCTTAAAGTGCTTAAGAGCCCACACCACAGCTAGAGCTTCAAGGTGAGTTACTGAGTACCGTGACTCTACATCATTAAGCACTCTACTGGCATATGCAACAACATGAGGGCGTTTCCCTTCAACTGTTTGCATCAAAACCGCTCCCACGCCTAGTGCCGAAGCATCTGTCACAAGAGTGAAAGGCATATGGTAGTCAGGAAATGTAAGAATTGGCGCATGTGTAAGTGCCTGTTTCAAAGTATCAAAACTTTGTTGTTGGGGACCATTCCAAGCAAAAGGAACGTCCTTTTTCAAGAGTCGTGTCAGAGGACTAGCAATCGAAGCATAGTTCTTCACAAAGGCACGATAGTAACCCGACAACCCAAGGAAAGACCGTACCTTTTCAGTGGTGGTAGGGGTTGGGAAATTCTTGACGGCTTTGATTTTACAATCCAACGTGTGGATTCCATCCTTGTCGACAGCATGGCCTAAAAAGTCAATGCGTGACTTGAGAAAATTGCATTTGCGCACGTTAAGTTTAAGGCCAGCCTCAGTAAGTTTCTGAAACACAAGGGCAAGTTTCTCAAAGTGACTGGATAAGTCTTTGGAGACCAGTATGAGGTCGTCCATGTAGACGAACAAACCATCACCTATGATGCCGTGAAACAAGTTGTTTACTAGACGTTGGCATGTAAGAGGTGAGTTCCTCAAACCCATAGGACATCTCAGCCATTCATAATGAGCCTTATTTGTTGAGAAGGCAGTTATTTCCCGCGATTTCTCTTCTAACGGAATCTGCCAGAAACCAGACTTGAGGTCCAAACTGGTAAAAACTGTATTATCCTTCCCTATAGACTGCAAAAGGTCTCTCAAAACAGGGAGTGGATAGTGATCCGGTACAGTTAAATTATTAACTTTCCTGAAGTCGAGCACAGGCCGATAAGAACCATCACTTTTCTTTACCAATAACAAGGGTGAGTTCCAAGGAGAATAAGACTCCTGTATTATTCCTTCATCCAACATGTCCGTTATCATGCCCTCTACCACAGCTCTTTGGCTATGAGGCATACGATAAGAAGGTACATACGAAGGCTGTGCATCATGTGTGAGCACAATGTTATGCGTGATTTTGTCTGTTACTCCTAAGGGTTCCCCAGGTAAGGCAAGAGCAGGCCTGTGTGTCGCGAGCAAAGCGAGAAGCTCAGGCTTAGCCTCAGGAAAATCCAGTACCTGTACGTAAGGTGTTAGCTGCTGGACTATGTCTGCCTGGTCCTCACTAACATTCGTCTTCGTAGAGACTGCTGCAAGAACGTGTGAAGGATCCATCAAGGTCAAACTATTTTGTCTCTCAAAGCTGCATAACAAAACTCCATTTTTCAGAGTTATAGGTGACCCTGTAACATTTGTGACAACTGCGTCGCTTATGTGATCATCGCGTACCGCGGAAAGCGTTCCCTCTAGCGCTAAGCGACTTACACGGATAGTGTCAGGTATAGACACCAAATGACTGCCGACAGGAGCCTCTTGGACTCTCACCGCAAGTCGAACAGAACTCGAGGAGCCAATATATTGGTCTCCTATGACAACAGCGGACACCAACGAACCTGCAGGGGAAACTGAACGTTTCGTTTCCCCACTAGTAAAGCAGTCATGGCCTATACTAGCAGAAACGGCTTGCTGGTCACTGTTTGGAAAAATCAGAGGGTTATTAAGCAATGGAGCTGGACTTGTCATTGCGGGGAAGAGAACGCCATCTAATGAGATTGCTTGGTGCTGTGGAATTACATCAATGTGATGGGTAGCAAGTGATTCTAAACCCAAATGACCATCACATTTTAAAACAAAACGTGGTGTTACTATAAACTGTATGTTTAAGACTTTAGACTTAGGAGCAAGGCATAGAGGAAGGGTCACAGTGCCCATCACCTCTAGTGTGAGACCTTGAACACTTTGTAGAGTGGCTGTAGAAGGTAACAAGGGAAAATGATATGACTTGTTTAAGTTTACATAAGCACACTCACTAAGAATATTACATGAAGCACCTGTGTCCACTCCAAGAGCAATAGAACTGTCTCGAGTGAAACACTGAATTGTCATCATAGAAAGACAAGCAGCTATAATAGACGGGACTATGCAAAGCTGTGTCTGTGACTTTGTGTCTGAAACTAATCTGGGTTTTTTTTGAACCCTGCGCGAATCTTCCCCCGACTGCTGATATCCATTTCCATTACCAACTGCTATCGTCTGAGTCGCTTTCAACCTCAGAATCAACCAACATTCCTCTGTTGAATGGTTTCCCAGCTCATGAATTACACAATATTTTGGCGGAGGGCGAAATTGCATACGAGGCTGTTGTGGTCGTGCAGGAGATGCAAACCGTGCTGGCGGAGGGCGAGAAGGCAAGTATTGTCTCTATTGAGCAACCTGCATATTGCTACTTTTCTGAACAGATTTCGTTTCCCTCTTTTTCTGATAGCAGTGATTATCAGTATGACCTTGCTTTCCACAATAGTAACACTGCTTGGGTGCTCGAGTAGAAAACCCTGGAACTGGAGGTGGAAGAGGTGGTGGAGGAGGAGGTAAGGATGAATGAATTTGAGTCTCCCTTGACACCGGCGCCACTGACTCAGGCTGTGAAAACGGACTTTTAGGCATCTCACGTAGCCGCTTAGTGATCTTAGTAGAGAATTCTAGAAGGTTATCCCCTGGCTTAAAATCAAGAGATGAAGCGATACGACGCTCCTGTGGAGTTAAGAAGGTGATATAATACTGAAATTCTAGAATCAGTTTAAATCTCTCTACTGACAGCTGACCACTTTCGAACCATGAAGCTAGATTCAAAGCCTCCATAGCTTCAGAAGCTATATTAGCAGCACGTGCCTGACCTCTCAACCTGCCAGCACTGCCCAACTGTGTGGTCAATGTTTCAGCATACGTAAAAGACCGCTGCAAGGAGTCATTATGCTGAGCCACCCGAAAGATCTTAAAAAAAATTCTCCTAAATACCTCATACTCATAGTTTAATGTTTTTCCATCCAGGCCTGACGCGCACATCATGTCGCTAGCTAAAGACCCAGGCTTCAATTGAGATCTAATAAAATAAATCTTTTCACTTCCTGAAGCATCATTACTATTCTGCATGACATCTTCACACTGTTGTATAAATGACAGTGCTGGGTGGGACTCTTCCTCCCCTGCAAAATATAGTTATGGATGAATCCTGATGGAGAAGTTTAATAGTTGGCACTGATGGAGTAGCCATATTTGGTAAAGTAGGTGTACTTGTGGGAGAAGTAGGAGGAGTAGTAGTAGTAGTGGTGTGAAGCTGTTGTGTTTCAGAACTGGCCTCCTGTGTTTCAGAGCTGGCTCCTAAGTTTTCTGGGAAAGGCATGTATAGCGAAAAAAATGTGCCGCTCCTCAACGACATTTGTTAATACAATTAGCATAAATGACCTCTCCTAATTACACTGAGGTCCCCCCTTCACCACTGACAACACCCATTCACTTACAAAACTTGAAAACGCTCTTACAACTTTACACTTTTCTCTTAGAACTTTACACAACACCTTTCATGAAACAATAAAACTCACAGATACTAGAGGAGTTACCTTTAAAATGTACTATTCTCTATTGAAAACGAACTTTTCTAAGGGTAGCTGTGCCAAACACAACTTATAAGTAGAGTTTAAGAAATTACTTTACACTTTATACCTAATCACAAATTACTGAACTTACTACACACTACTATTATCTAAGAAGGAAGTTTGTGTTGTCTGTGCAATCACTTAACACATTAATAATGTTACCATGTGGAATAATATTTATCACAGGCCTCTTCCATTTGCGACATTTCAAGAACCAGTTCACGGAACCCAAGAATTCAGGCGTTCCATTTGCGCACGAAAACCTGGGTCCGAGGCAAAGCGCGTAGTGACGCAGCAAAACCCGTGACTTTCTCTACTACATGAGAGGTGGGTAGCTTTTTAGAGTTTTCAGTTCATAGCCAACAATGGTCCCCCTTGGGCCCTATTTCTCTTATCGTGAAGGGTTTTCCGCATGCAACGAGTCGGAGGATGTCAGACGGCATAAAAGAGGCATACATGGCTGGTTGGGGTCCATGCTTTCCCGCGATCTTAAACTTGATATGACCCCTTCACATAACAGCTAGCTGATTTTATATCTCTCGTTATCTCTCCCCTCTCGTTATCTCTCGTTATCTCTCTCGCTACCTACCTTTCCCTCTCTCCCCCTCTCTCTCTCTCTCTCTCTCCTCTCTCTCCTCTCTTCTCTCTCTTCTCTCTCTCTCTCTTGTTATCTCTCTCTCTCGTTATCTCTCCTCTCTCGTTATCTCTCTCTCTCTCTCTCTTGTTATCTCTCTCTCTCTTCTCTCTCGTTTATCTCTCTCCCTCTCGTTATCTTTCTCTCTCTCGTTTTTTCTCTCTCTCTCTTATCTCTCGTTATTCTCTCTCTCTCTCTCTCTCTCTCTCTCTCTCTCTCTCTTCTCTCTCTCTCCCCTCTCTCTCTCTTTCTCTCTCTCGTTATCTCTCTCTATCTCTCTCTCTCTCTCTCTCTCTCTCTCTCTCTCTCTTCTCTCTCTCTCATCTCCTTCTTTCTCTCTCTGTTATCTCTCTCTCGTTATCTCTCTCTTTATCTTCTCTTCTCTCTCCTCTCTCTCTCTCTCTCTCTCTCTTTTCTCTCTCTCTCTCTCTCCCCTCTCTCTCTCTCTCTCTCTCTCTCTCTCTTAAATTGTCTCGCCAGCTGAGTATGTTTGTAAAAAAAAAACGGGGTTTTTGCGTTCCATTTGGGGACACGCGAACCCAACCCTGAAACCGGAACCCAACCCTGAACTAAAAAGAACTGGTTCATGCAGCTTGGCCACAATGGAAGAGGCCTCACTCTTTAAACCTTGCCACCCGTGCCTCATCCACGAGTCTGGCAACTCGAACACTTGCTCACGCCCTGGCAAGATATGGTAACTCTCTCCTCTTCCTCAAAATTTGACCACTTATAACACAATGCTTTAAACCCCGCGAAAATCCCTGGTGCCGGAGCCAGTAATATTGCTCCGAGACCGTGACGTATTTTCTAGCCCCCTCACCTCACAAGAAACCCCGTGACGTCACTGAAGCAGCGAATCACAGAGCAGGTTTGCTCTGACGTCACCACCTTCTAGTGCGACACGCTGTATCTGTCCCGATCACAAAGGTCACAGGGGACAGAAAAATTTTCCCACTTTTAAACACTTCTTGCGCTTAAAAAAAAAAACTGGATACTAGTATCACTTAGCGCAGGTACTTAGCTTGCAGTGAGATACTCATTGTAGCGTTGCAGTCCTGAAGTGAGAGGCCTTGTGAAGACAAGACTCGAAGCATCCCTTGCGTCCAAGATGGCGGTGATGTAATCCTCTGAAGTCGTTTCCAGCGATTGAAGACGTGTATATAAGTAATCCAAGTGGAGACGCGTAGATAAGTAATCCAAATGAAGACGCGTAGATAAGTAATCCAAATGAAGACGCGTAGATAAGTAACCACGTGAAGACGCCGTAGACAACGAAGCGACACCAGGGCCGTACTTTTAAAATCTTTCGCCAGGGCTGGCGAAAGCGTTCGCCAGGGGGAGACATTCAGAAGAGTTAAAGGGCACGGTGTTTAGCTTAACTAACTTCCTCTATTTGTACAACCCGGAAGTCGCGGGGATTCTGGTACGAGATATGGGAGTGGCGCTACCCGGGGTCACTATGGGCTTCGATAGCTGATTGGCTGAGCGAGTACAATTACGTCACAGCCTCGCCAGCGATCCCCATAGTATTTCTCAAAAAGTTTCAGCCAATCACAAGGCTTCCACGCTCTCAGCTGTGTTTATAAACAAATTCATCATCCACACCAAAATGCTCCACCCTTCTCCCCCCTCCTCCTCCTCCACCTCCTAGCTTCTCCTCCTCCTCTTCCTCCTCCTAACCTTTTCTTATAGCAGCCGGCACAGTTGTAGCAGTACAGCAGCAATAAAATATAAGCGGTGTTTTTTTTCGTCCAAGCATCGTCTTATATAGTACGAAAACCACTCCAATAAAAACTTACTGAAATGTTTTTTACACGGCTTATATTTTATTACTGCTGCCACCACCACTACCATCACCACTGCCACCACTACAACCACCACCAACTGCTATAAGAAAAGGTACTTCTTCTTCTTCTTCCTCCTCCCCCTCCTTCCTCCTCCACCTCCTAGCTCTCCCCCCTCCTTCTCCTCCCCCTTTCCTCCTCCCAACCCCTTCCCACAGCAGCCGGCAGCAGTTGCAGTAGCAGCAGCAGCAATAGCAGCAGCAGAAGCAGCAGTAATAAAATATAAGCCGTGTTTTTTTTCGTCCAAGCCTCGTCTTGGTACGAAGACCACTACAATAACACGCTGAAAAGTGTGTTACACGGTTTATATTTTATTACTGCTGCCACCACTACCACTATCACTGCTGCCAATACCCCAACTACCACAACTGCTTTCAAAAAAAGGCTAGGAGGAGAAGGAGAAGGAGAAGGAATATAATTTATTTATATGTACCTTTTCCTGTTTCGCGGAGCTGTGCGTGGTGGTGTATGGTGTGGTTTAGTCATGGTGAATGCCACCATTCGCCACCTCGACCCATCACCCCCCATAACAAACTCATCACGAGCGGATGGCATTGTAATAAAGGCCTAATTTAATTTTGTATACTTGCCCCTGTTCAGTTCTTGAGTCAGAAAACATCACTATATACTCTATTTATGAGTAATTTTATGTATATTGCGTGCTCTACAACGCCTGGAGGCAGTTGTGTGATTTTGACAGCTCAACGTCCCTTTTAAATACGTCATCAATGTGCCTGCAGAATGCCAAAAGTCGCCCAGAACAGCTGTTGGAAGTCGCTAAAGGGCGTGCAGACCGAAGTAAGCCTCTCCCGAATGTAGCCCCAGGCGCTCAGTGATTTCTTACTTTTAAACGCCACGAGCGCTCCGCCAGGCGCTGCTCCGCCAGGGCTGGCGAAGGAGAAAATATTGGAATAGCCTGGCGAACGTGAGTTCTGGGAGACGTCCCTCTCACCGGGCGATCAACAATTTTTTGCATTCATTTTATACTTTTTACAATACTACTAAGCATTTCATGAGATAGGAAAACCCATTGCGACGGTAAATATGTGTATGGCAAGTTCTTTCATGGAAAATAAGTCATGTATATATTTTCAAAAAACCATCGAGGCTCCAACGCAGCCCGACAGCACCAGACACCTCCACCCCCCCCGAGGTGAGTGTATTTTGCCTTTCGTCCAATATATATTGGTTTAGGGACAATTGCACAATATAATGTATACATTGGATGTTTTGGTGATGGCATCTTTACATTGAGCTATATCAGAGTCCTCTCACCCCCCATAAGAATTTCAGTGAGACGTGATTATGATTATTTTCCCCATTTTGTTTTTCAAAAATTTTTTTTTTCCGCCACACTAAAATATATTTTTATTTCCCTGTTTTTTGGGAAATTTTTCACTCAGATTTTTAAATTGAATGGGGTTTGAAAAATACAGGTTTTTGGTTNGGTTGTCTTATCTCTTTACCTCAAAAGCCTATACGTCAACCTTCCTTCCTTCTTTGCTGCCTCTATCACATACACACTCCTCTGTTACTCTCAATAGTGAAAAAACTATTTCATTAAGCCAGTGTTAGTAGCAGTAACTCAAGTCACCTCTCAGCCGCCTCACTGGACTTGTTTACCTCAACGCTAGACTAAAACCTGTCTTCTCTCTGTTTCTACAATACCACACGCTTTTGTTAACTCTATAGGGAAAAAACTCAATAATTCGTTACACTATTATGAGCTATTAACTAAAGTGAAGCCTTACGGTCCTTCAATTAGGTGGATTAACACTGAGGATACTTAAAGGGGAGGAGAATTTTACGTTGTTGTGTGTGTGTGTGTGGTGTGTGTGTGAGATTTGGGAAAGATATAGCCAATTATTACTTAGCAAACCATGTTATGTGTTTGTGTGTATCTATCTTCTATTACACTGTCATTCCATGACTTTCTCGCTTCTTAACTCTCCCTACACTGGCCCCCCTCTCGCTCCCTACACTGTCCTTCCATGACATTCTCGCTCTTAACTCTCCCTAACACTGCCCCCCTCTCTCTCCCTTACACTGTCCTTCCATGACATCTCGCTCTTAACTCTCCCTACCACTGCCCCCCCTCTCTCTCCCTTACACTGTCCTTCCAGTGACATTCTCGCTCTTAACTCTCCCTACACTGCCCACCCTCTCTCTCTCTACACTGTCCTTCAACGGGAATTCTCGCTCTAAACTCTCCCTCTAACACTGTCCCTCCCGCATTATTCCCGTTCTCTATGCGAGTATTGGTTTCCGCGTGAAGGACGCTTGGCTGTAGCTTTGAAACTAACCATTAGGATTTTTCGAAAATACCCTCATTGTGATTCCCACGCCAAGTTTCCGCTACCCAAGTAAGTAACCTAACTAGTCTAAACGTAACCTACTGACGTTGTTCAAGAAGTAAACGCCCACGTACTCTCCAGAAACGGGAATATGCGTCCCCCCTCTCTCTCTCTCTCTATCTCTCTCTCTCTCTCTCTCCTCTCTCCTATCCCAGAGATATATTGACTCTTGAACAAATACCACTGTCGTACGTGCTGCAGGTGTAGGCGCGGATGTATGCATAAAACACTTATCAAGGAATGAAAAGTTTGGATAGGAGGCGCGGCCCGCCGAGGCGAGAACCTGCTGAGAACGGAAACCTTCCAGTCTTCCCGCTGAAAAGAGCCCGAGGACGGACGAGAGAGAGAGAGAGAGAGCGAAGGGACGAGACGAGAGAGAGAGAGAGAGAGAGAGGAGAGAAGTGAGCAGGAGAAGAGAGATGAGAGAGAGGAGCGGAGAGAGAGAGAGAGAGAGAGAAAGAAAGCACACCACACACACACACACACACACACACACACAATACTGGTTGGTCGGGTGCGAAAACATTCTCCGTCTGGCGTTGGCCCAGCAGGCGGGAGTGTGGTTGTGAGATTCCCAGCCTTGCCCCTAGATCGGTCTCTATGAGCTGTAAGCTCCTTACGGGAGGGTAGTAGCTGGAGATCGCGTGTCCAGGCGCATGATCAAGCCGCGGGTGAATTACTCGCAACTCAAAAAACCTCATTCTCTGATTAGCGCAAAAAAAGAGGGAACAAACAAAATTCATGTCATAAATCATCAAATAAACAACAAAATCCACTATTCCAGGAGGGCGAGTGCGGTCAAGGCGGCTGTTTAGGTACTGCACTGGCATCATCAGTGTTTGCCGGGCGCGGGTGCAGGGAGAGGCAGGGCGGTAGATAGATTTGTTGTCATGGTTTGCGTAGTTTGTTTCGAAATAACGGCAATTTTTGTAATATTATTTGTTGTTATGCTTGCTTAGGTCATATTTGTTTTGTTCTGCTTTTCAAATTGTGCATTTTATCATTACATTTGTTCAACTCAGCAATTTCAATTGTACTTTTGGCCTCGAACATTTTTGCCACACAGAAAATCCCCCAACCCCAAGTCTTAGGGGTCACCGTTGGCGCCGCCCCTGGCCGGTCTTCGCCACGCTTGTGATCCGCCGGGCCAGGGAGAAGGCGAAGGAGTGGATAAGATGAACCGAGAAGCAGACTTTCTCGAGCGGTGGTGACCAGTCTGGGGGCCGAGCAGGCTGTGTCAGGACGCCGTGACGGATACTTTCAAGTCCCTATACGCATGGAGTGAAGCTGAATAGTGATGATGGTAAGGCAGGCACGATTCACGTATAGGAAATTATATGTGGTATATAAGTGATTATAAGATAGTAACTGAAGATTATAAGGTAGGTATTATATAGGTGTCATTGTTACATATCCCATCTGGGACGCCTGTTTCTAAAAGCTCTTCGAAGGATGGATGCGACAGGCAGTCTCGGACTAAATATAGGGTGATTGTTTTTTGGAAGGAGAATTCTTGGTGTTAGATTTTGAGACTTGTGGAATGGGATAAGATAAAAAAAGAAATAGTAGTAGTGGAAGTGGTAATGTTGAGATTCTTTATAAAGTGTCCAAATGAATGCTGAAATTAGGATGAATGGACAAGATAGAAAAGGTTCAGGAAGGTCAGTATTGGTTATATGCAGTCATGTGGGGAAAGTAATAACAGTGGATAACAGGTATGCCATGTGGAGGGTAGGGGAGATGCCATGTGGAGGGTAAGGGTATGCCATGTGGAGGGTTAAGGGTATCGCCATGTGGAGGGTAAGAGCATGCCATGTGGAGTGTAAGGGGATGCCATGACGAGGGTGGAAGGGGTAAAACCACAGCAATCGTAAGTGGGATTGTTATATCAAGGAAAGCAGAAAGGTGAAATAACTAAGAGAATAATCTGTCAGTTCACTTTCTGCTTCCCTTTATATGACCCAAACCCCCTTACGAGTGCTGTATTTAGCCCTTCCGCCTCCACATGACATCCCATTACCCTCTACATGGCAGCCTTTATACACTGTTATTACTCGTGACATTAGTGAGTGTAGTAGCTGGAAGTGGGTAGTGAAGGCGTCACGGGTATGATGAATACTTACACTCATCACCATTTGCTATCACACAACACGACCGACCATTCTGCTGATTACAAGACAAGACTCGCAGTGTCAAAAAAAAGTTATTACATTAAATTTCGATTAAGTTTTATTTATAGTTTGGTTTCAGGTAGTGTTGTATACATTATCACTGTCGCACATCTTGTTTAAAAATCTATTTATTTTTAGTCATAAAAGTTGGGGAGCGTCTGGGATTGTCATAACTTCTAGCTCTAATGTCTTGCTAGATACGTCCTGTCACACTCGTCCTGGGAGGTATGAGAGGAGTTTATTATAGATGCTATGATGCTTGTCTTCTCTCTTGCTCTGGATTCTGATATTCCCCGTTGAAGCACAGTCCAGTCTCCCTGAAATACACAGCAAAAACATCCCTAACAGCCTGGCTGTGAACCCTAAGCTGCCACGGCTTCAAAGGCTACACAGAGAGGAGTGGGTGTGAGGGGCACAGGACAAACCAAGCCCCCCTGTCCCCTCCCAACCCTGCCACCTCTTGACAGCTTTCCGGACCCAGTGCCTGTTCTATAAGCTCAAAATACAGTGTTGGTATATTTATAGGGGATTCTGCAAATGCTTCTGAAAGTAAATGATATGGATGAGAGATTACGTTTCTAACCTTCAAGTTTTCTTTCGGTATGTTGCATTTTTTCTTGTTTTTGTATATTCTCTCCTTGGTTCTGTCTCTTCTAGTGTTCTTGTGTGTTCCTTCTTGTGGTGCTCCTTGTGTCTCTCTCCTCCTGGTGTGTTGTCTGTGTGCTATCCCTCCTGGGCAGTGCTCATCTCCTCCTGGCAGCTGTGTTCCTTCGCCTTCCTCGCCATCAGGGATATCTTCTTGACAAGACCCACTCAATCCCCACTCATGCAAAGAGACATTTATGTTGTATAGTCATTGTCTACAATTATTCACGGAAGCCTCTACTATATATATTTCAGTTTATTGTCTATTGATATATAAAAATAAGGTTTGAGGGAAGGTGTGTCAGACGACAGTAAGCAGCCTTCACAAAGAAAAAACTACTTCCAACCTGTCACTACACCTTTTCACTCAAATACAAAAATTAACTTCAAATTAAAACAACTGAACTTCAAATTAAAACAAAAAAATCATCTATTATATTTTGAAGTTCTGTTGCTCTAATTTGAGAGTGAAAAGGTGTATTTTGAAAAACCCCATACAAATAACTTTTTCTTATCTTCACCAGAGTGCTGCCAGCAAAGAGAAGAGGGAAATAATTATTTATGAAAAGATATCCGATTCTTTAAAATATTTTTACACAGCATACTACATAGATAAAGCAACACAGGATGAAGTAACGTATAGCTATTCCGTGTATGTTAGTGCACATACTGTAGTTATACAAAAAGAATACAAAAGTTACAAAATGTTGACAAATTTATTACATTTTTGGCACTCAAATTTTGGACACTATTTTTTTTGGCAATAAAAAATTGTTGGCACTCACAAACTGGGTAGTGCCGTAGTACTACTACGTAGTACAATAGGCTGTCACTCCTCCCTTACTAGCTAGCTATAAAATGCGAAACAAAATTTTTTTGAGTGCCAAACATTATTTAGTGCCAAAAAAATTTGAGTGACAAAGATTTCTGAGTACCAAAAAAGTTTCGGTGCCAAAAATGTAACTTTTGTTTTCTTTTGTATAACTACAGTAGCTATGTGTACATACACGGAATAGCTATACGTTACTTCATCCTGTGTTCAATACAGCTTTATCCATGTAGTATGCTGTGTAAAAATATTTAAAAGAATGTTATATCTTTTCAAAAAAAAGAATTTCCCTCTCTTCCCTTTGCTGGCAGCACTCTGGTAAAGATAAAGGGAAGAGAAGAAAAAGTTTGCCGGAAGAAATATGTTACTTTTCTGGGGTTTTCATCATAACCACCTTTCACTTCAAATTAGAGCAACAGAACTCTCCACTATAAAAAAAATTAATTTCAAAATATAATAGATGAATTTTTTCTTTTAATTTTAAATTCAATTATTTGAATTTGAAGTTCATTTGTTTTAATTTGAGTGAAAAGGTGTAGTATTTTGAATTTGAAGTTCATTTGTTTTAATTTGAGTGAAAAGGTGTAGTATAAGTGTGAGAGATAATGTTGCAGCCTCCCTTCTGTGTGTGTGCCTTGCCACTCTTACCACCACACTTTCCTTCCCTTACCCAGCGGCTACCACTGGCTTACACACCTGCCCACTGTGGGCCCTCTCACTCCTGCCCAGCTAGTATGCCACCGTGGCGGACAGTTGCCTACGGACAGTTTGCCTACGGACAAATTTGCCTCCGGACATTTTGGCCTACCGAGACATTTTGCATACCAGGACCATTTGCCTAACGGACATTTTGCATACCGGACAATTTGCCTACCGGACATTTTGCATACCGGACAATTTGCCTACGGACATTTTGCCTACCGGACAATTTTGCCTACCGGACATTTTGCCTACCGGACAATTTTGCCGACCGGACATAAGCCTAACGGACAATTTGCCTACCGGACATTGTGCCTACGGGAAATTTGCCTACGGACATTGTCCTACCGGGACAATTTGCATACGGACACTTTGCCTAACGGACACTTTGCCACAGTGTTTCCACAGGAAAATTTCTTTACCTTGGTCAGGTTAGGTTACGTTACGGTTACGTTACGTTACGTTAACGTAGTTAGTTAGCAAAGTGTCCGTAGGCAAAGTGGTTCCGGCAGGCAAAGTGTCGGCAGGCAAATGTCCGGTTAGGAATTGTTCCCGGTAGCAAAACGTCCGGTAGGGCAACAACTGTCTCCGTAGGCAAACTGTCCGATAGGCAAATTGTCCGGTAAGCAAACGTTCCGCGGTACCGTCTGCCACACACCACTGCATGTCGCTACCTCCACCTCACCACACGCAATATGCACCCGCCCCTACACCATGAGAAAGAATGCCACAATGTACTAATGTAGGCCACATAAACGGCCATCGGCAACATGAATCATACTCCCTGACAACAAACTACAATGAAAAAACTCCTTCTTGATGTAGTAAATACTTTTTCTTTAAAATAAATTGTCTAGAAATATGTTTTTAAAATTTTGTTTTCTCTTGCACTGCAATGAATAATCTGCCTTGTGTGCTGTGTTTTTTGCCTTGTAACCAGTAACATCCTGTGCCCCACCCCTGCCGCTGCCTCACCACCACTGCTCTATCACTATGCCTTCCCTCCACCCTGCCGCTGCCTCACCCCCCACTGCTCTATCACTGCATGCCTTCCCTCCACCCTGCCGCCTGCCTCCCCAAACCCACTGCTCTATCACTATGCCTTCCCTCCACCCTGCCGCCTGCCTCACCACCCACTACTCTATCACTGCATGCCCTCCCTCCACCCTGCCGCCTGCCTCACCACCCACTGCTCTATCACTGCATGCCCTCCCTTCCACCCTGCCGCCTGCCTCACCACCCACTGCTCTATCACTGCTGCCTTCCCCCCACCCTGCCGCCTGCCTCACCACCCACTGCTCTATCACTGCATCCCTTTCCCTCCACCCTGCCGCCTGCCTCACCACCCACTGCTCTATCACTGCATGCCCTCCCTCCACCCTGCCGCCTGCCTCACCACCCACTGCTCTATCACTGCATGCCTTCCCTCCACCCTGCCGCCTGCCTCACCACCCACTGCTCTATCACTGCATGCCTTCCCTCCACCCTGCCGCCTGCCTCACCACCCACTGCTCTATCATTGCATGCCCTCCCTCCCTAGCCTAGCCTCTGCTTCCTGGGTCTCTGTATGGCGGTGGGACATGACTTACTAAAGGCTCAGTGTGTCTGCCGCCCCAATTAAAAACTACATTGCTGACAATACTACATAAAGAAGCTACAAGAGGCTGGGAGACCTGCACGTGGTAGTTCCTGTTACTTAGCACTACCTACATCCACCTTCCATCCCCATCCATAACATTGTCTAGCCTCCTTTTAAAACTCCCTACTGTCTCCGCACTAACTACCTGATATCTGAGTCTATTCCAATCATCTACCAATTCACAATCTACTTCACAGATAATTCCTCGCTTGACAAGGCACCCAATCACTCTCCTCCCTGGCACCAATCTCTCTCTCGTCTCACCTTCCAGGCTCGCACAAAAACCAAGATACTTAAATTCCTGAACCTCTTCTCCAATCTTTACCCATTCAGCCTAACTTCACATTCCTATAGACACTTAACTCCTACTCTAACAACTCTCAAATTCTACCACTTCATTCCTACTCCTTTGAAATATATCACCTTACCCTCTAATACAGTGGGTCGCAACCTTTTTTGTGTCGTTTCCCCCTTCAACCAGTTCAACCATCCGGATTTCCCCCTTCATGTGAAAATAAGTAGCCAAAACACACAAGTATATAGACACTATCTTCTACAGTATATCTATATATACTTGAAGAAAAGTCAATAACCGCATTCTAAGACATATTTTTTTTGTCGACTAAATGCTAGTAATTTAGATGTCCCTCAGGATAAATTTCCCCCTTAGAATCCTGAAATTTCCCCCAGGTTGGGAAATACTGCTCTAATAGCTCTCAAATTCTACCACTTTATTCCTACTTATTTAACAAATATCACTTTACTTTTGATAACACGCACCCTCAGCTTCCGTCTTTTCCACACCTTATCAAACACGGAGACAAGTTTCTGTAAGTCACTCATTCTTCGCCATCAGACTGTATCATCTGCAAAAAGAATTGTATTTAAGAACCATTGGCTGCCATTTGCATACATTTCCACTCCAACATCTACAACTGTTGCTTACATCTCTTATTACACCTTCCATGTATAGCCACGGGGACATCACACGGCCTTGCCTCACACCTCCTTGTACTCCAAAACTTTCACTCAAGTCCTCCCTCCACCCCGACACACGCCGTGGCATCCTTACAGACAGGCTTTGACAAGACAGTCCTGAGTGTGAGAAACAGAAGAGAAAGTGTCGTGCTCTAGCAGCTCATTTCCAGCGTGACTTTATAAACCTTCTAACTAAGGGATTACAAGACTTATAACATTGTATTTTGT
>JACEEZ010015032.1:0-35000 GCA_016584305.1 Chionoecetes opilio
TTTTCAAGGGGGAAAAAAGTTTTTTCCGGGTTTTTTTTTTATAATGGGGAAACGAGATTTTCGCGGTCGTTTTCAGAGACCCATATTTTTTTCTTGGCCACTAGGTGCTTTTTCTATGAAGTTTTATTTTGCGCAAAACCCATAAAAAAGATTAAAAAAAGTATATTTTGGGGTTTAAAGGGGTTGGTTGGGTTTCATTAAAACTATATGGTTTTTTAGTTTTTCTTTAAACCTATATGGTTGGGTTGGTTTCATTAAAACCCTTAAAGTTGGTTTAGGTTTCTTTAAAACCTAAAAGGTTGGGTTTAAGTTTCATTTTTTTTCTTTTTTTTTTTTTTTTTTTGCCAAAAAAAAACTCTCCATTAGAGCAAGCACCTTTTGTGGCCCAAGAAAAAATAGTGGGTGTCCTGTAAACACCGCGAAACTCTCGCCCATTATTACCGGAGATATTTTTTTTTGCGCAAACCCACTTTAAAAAAAAAAAAAAAAATTATCACCAAAATTTTTAATGGTGAAACCCCCGTTATTCGAAGAGATGGGATAGAATTATTTAAAATTCCCGGGTTTTTCCCCGAAAGAAATTCAATCTTTTGTTTTCTGGGTAATTTATCTTCTTTCCTACCCCCCCATTTTTTTCTTCCTTCTTTCCCTCCCCCCCCCCCCCGCATCCGCGTGCGAGTCAACATTCGTGGAACTTATTTCGCGAAAATGATAACAATGGATTCAAAACTTTTCATCCCCCCTCACCCTCCTATAAATAAAGGGAAACCCTCCTAGATTTTTAATGTCCTTAAAAAATAGTCACATAGTGAAGATCATTTTCATAAATGGATGTGTTAGTCGAGTTACTGCTAAATTAAAATCGCCCAAATTTAGGTTCGCCTCCTCCACACCACCTAAAACACGTTTTCGGACCTGGACACGGACTTAAATACACTTTCCCGGTTATTTGGGTTAAAAATTTAAATTCTTCTATATCAAATAAAAGGCCGATTAAGGGACCCTTTCTTAGGTACCCCTAGTTTCATTATTTAATTAGTTATTTCAGGATTATAAGCTCTTCTAGAGGCCCAAATTAGGGGATCCAAACTTTCCCCTTTTCTCCCCCCGGGGCTTGGGTTTTCCCGAAAGGCGGCGTCTCTCTCCCCCTCTTCGACAGGTAGACGACGACGTTCCCTCCTATTCCCCCCCCCCCCCCCCCTTTTCCCTTTTTAAATATTGTTATCTATATTTTCCAAAAAAGGGTACCCATTTTTGTTTTCATAAAGTAAAAGGGGGCCCGCCCCCTCCTTTTAATTATTTTAAAGAGTCTCTCTCCCCCCCTTCGACAGCGCGGACACTAGGGCCCTTTACGCAAAGGGGCCCATACTGGTTTTTTGTGAAACACACCAACATTCTTACTCTTAATTCCCCCCTTTATATCTTCCCATGTATAATTATAAGTATTCAGGGGTTTTACCAAAGTGAAGGATAATTTATCAATAAGGTTCAGAGAGGAAGGTGTATGCTCACCAGAGCTTACCTTCATTACACGGGGAGAGTTTCCCCGTATTAGATTGAAAAGTTTTACTTATATCAGATTAGAGTTTTCCTGTGTTGGGATGGAGAGTTTTCTGGATTTTGGATTAGAACTTATATGTTTGTCTGTGACCCAAACAAGAGACATACTATTTTAGGATGAATAAATAGGATGATGTTTTCAAATATAGTTTTTGTGTTTATATAAAAAACCCCAGGTGATTATTCTGCGTTAGGACAGTAATTCCCCACACCCCAAAAAGAGTCAGCCTTACTCGGTATAATTCCACGTATCAATCACGACTACCAAGATAATCTAATATTAATATTATTCAAACGCCCCCAGGGAGTAACCCAGAGAACTACTCGCTTGAGCTGGTGGCAGCACTTCCCTTAACTCATACCCTTTCCCCTTAACCTAAACTCCTACCCCTTCCCCTTAAATTCATCCCCATTTCAGTACTCTCCGCAGCGAAGTGTTCATACTATAATCACATAGTGAAGTCATAAGACTAGTTTTCAATTCTCAATTTCAAGTTGTAATCAAATGAAAAATCATAATCAATTAATATCATTCAAATAACAAGGCACCAGGATTAAACTTCTTCATAGGAGTTCTGGCAACACAATGGTACCATTTCCATTAAAAACACTTTTCTCCATCAGAAAAAGCACTAAAACCTGGCCGGAAAAATTTCAAAAGTCTTATAGGTTTAATGAGACCTATAATTTAGGTTAGATATACTTTGTGGTTAAGCTTAGTGGGTAAATCTTAAGAACAAGGCTTCCACCCTCCTATCTTCTTCTTAATAGCCACAAGCTTGGGGACATGGTGGTAAACCGGGTTTTGGGTGGTGGAGCACACACATAAGGAATATGGCCCCCCACAAAAATCCCTAACTAGGGAATATTCCCCCTAGTTGCATGACTTTATTACCCCGAAATATTTACCCCGATTACGTACTAGTACTAGGGACTTTCCTAGTTTTGGATTTTTTGTGGGAAGCCATATTATTCCTTATGAGTTGTGGCTCCTTTTTGTGGGGGACCACATATAAGGAAATATTTTCCCCGTAAGTCCATGAACTAGGAAAATTTCCCTAGTTTAAGATTTGGTTTTTTGGGGGGGCATATTCCCTTTATGTGTGTGCTCCCCGCCACCCAAAAAACCGTAGGTTTCCACCATGTCCCCAAGCTTGTTTGCCATAATAAGCAGATAGGAGATTGATCTGTTATTCCTAAAGTGACAAACTCTACAGACCCTAACCTAGCCCCTCTTCCGAGCCCCTTGTGCTGTGCACTAAACCTAACCTAACCTGACACTGCCCTAACCTAACCAAAGGCCGTGTCACGACAGACACTTTTTTTCCGGCATCTTTTTGTATTTTGCTACCAAAAGAGCCGTAGTGGTGGCCAAAAATATGCGGCGGTTCGTGCACCGGCGTTTCGGCTACGAGCATCTGCTACTGCATATTCCGGGAACGCCTCAACCAAAACTAAATAATTATAACTCGCTGCAGATCGCTGAACTTTAATATCGGCCATGTAGACAAATAAGGATCGGCACTCATTAAAATGATAAACAGATTTTTAAGACAGTAAGTTAATACGTAAGCAACATTTGTTCAGCTTATGCGTGGAGACCTTTGTTTTTAAGATTTTCCAGGTTAGTTTTTGGTTCTTAAAACCTAAAAGGTTAGGTTAGGTTCATTAAAACCTATAAGAACCCTGACTATTTCTCCCGGTCAAGATTAAAGTGCTTTTTCTGATGGAGATACAGTGTTTTTAATGAAACGGTACCATACATTTCGGTGATGATTTTTTTTTTTTTTGTTACTTTGGGTTGCGCAATCAAACTCCTATTGAAGACCCAGGGGCCAGATCCAGCACAAAGTGTAACGTCAAGCGGTGTAATATGGTGTAATGCTACTCCGGCGCAACCCTATCCACCCCTCTTGCGCCGAGGCTGTATGAATAATCTGCCAGATGTACTTACAAACCGGGCGCAGGAAGAGTATCTCGGAGTATCTCAACAGAGACAGCTGATTGGCTGGCTAATCATTGACGTCATCCTCGCTAATAGCGATCACAGCAGTGTTTTAATATATCTATTCAATCTATCACAATCACAAGGCTGTCACGTGATAAATATGTTTAACAAACATTAATCACTGATTACTCATCTGGCATCTGGTTGACACAAAATCGTGTCTCGTGTTTTAAAGCGATAAGGCAGGGTTTGATGATGATGATTGAAGAATTTCGGTCAGGTTAGTGACGCAGCTGAGATGGATCGGCTGCTGTAACCAGACAGCTCTCCTCGCGACTACCCCAAGCAGAGAGCTGTCTGCTAGTGCTTATAGGGTTGGCCGAATCCAGCACCCCGGGAGCGTTTACAAACCCCCGGCTACACCCGGTAACCTTCACTCTGGGTGACAGGGGCTCGGGTTTTAAGAAACAGCCCACTGTTTCGCTCCCCCCGGGATCTGAAAACCCGGGACTTCTCGGTTGTGACAGATGTGGCTTCCCCTACACTAAGGGGAACAGTTGATTCGGGCCGCCAGTTTGAATCTCCGCCTATATTATGCATACTGGAACTCTTTTCGCGCGTTTTCAGAGACACCGACTATTTTTTCTGCCTAATAGGTGGCTTTGTTCTAAACGAGTAGGTTTATTTTGCGCAACAAAAAAAAAAAAAAAAAAAAATAATGAAAAAAATAAACTTAACCTACCCTTATAGTTTTAATGAAACATAACCTAAAAAACCTTATAGGTTTTTAATGAAAACCCTAACCTAAACCTTAACAAGGTTTTAAATGAAACCTAACCTAACCTTATAGGTTTTAATGAAACCTAACCTGAACCTTAACCACAAAGTTAATACCTTTTTTTGTGTTTTTTTTATGGGTTTTGCGCAAATAAACTTATCTCCATTAGAACAGCCCCTATTGTAGGCCAAGAAAAAAAAAATTTGGGTGTCTCTGAAAACGAGCCTTAAACTGCCCTGTCGGCTTGGGAATGCATGCGTACTATAGGCGGCCCGAATCAACGGTACCCCACTAAGGGATTACCATTGACAGTACAGATTGCCAAAATAAACAATTTGGAAGCAATAATTTAAGCGCAGACCATCCTGAATTGACTTTTAATAAATATTTCCTAGGGCAATAATGGGCCCATCCATCCTGATTAACCTAAATATTCAGGGACAAAAGTGGCAGACATCATGGTTGACCATATAATCATATAATTCAAGGTCGTTAAGCGGGCAGACATTCTGAGTGACCTAATCGTCATCATCAGGATAATGAGAACGGTACCTGGTACTCTCGTCTACCGAAATTCTCGTCCTGACACAATCCGGGAACTCTCGCCCGAAGGTAATGGTTAGGTTAAGTAGTTATTAAGGAAAGATACCGGAAAAATGAACGAGGACTGCGCGGTTCATTTTTCTGAAACAACGACACTAGATTTTCCCTTGCCTACAATTAGTGCTTTTGTAAAATGGACGAGGACTGCACGGTCATTTTTCTGAGACACCTGACTAGTTTTTTCTTGGGTAAAAATTAGTGCTTTTTGATAAAAATGAACGAGGACTTGCGCAGTCATGTTGAAACACTGACTAGATTTTTCCTTGACTAAATGAAGTGCTTTTGGTAAAAATGGACGAGGACCTGCGCGGTCATTTTCTGAGACACTGACAAGTTTTTCAGGTAAAATGTCAATGTTTGCCCATACTCTCCCACTAACTCCTCCAAGACAAGTTTGGGCACCTGTGGGAATGCGGGGTTTTCGAGGAGGGTCGGGAGCAAATAAATGCGTCGGAGAACACGTAATTTAGATTTGTGGTAGAGGACACCCAACTCCCTAGATCAAAGTAATTTCTCTTATATCTAGAGACATTTGCCCAACAAAATTAACACTAGCCTAGCGGGGGCTTGTACCACCGATAAACTCAACTAACCTACCTAAATCGAACCAAATCTAACAAATTATAACCTAACCTAACCAAATATACCCTAACCCCTAATCAATATACCCTAACCAAACCTCCTATATGTTGGGGGGCCTCTGGAAGGGGAGTTTGTGTCTGTATGAGTATTGTCTAAGACAACTATATCCATTTCTATCTACAATCTGTATTAAGTTTGGTAAAATTCTAGTGGTTGCCCATACTCTCCCACTTCCCCAAACAAGTTGGGCCCTGTGGGAATGCGGGGTTTTTCGGGTGGGGAACAAATTATGCTCGGAAACACGTAATTTAAGAGTTGTTTAGGAAGGTTAAAATTCCCTAGATCTAGGGGTAATTTCCTTATATTCTAGAGAATTTTGGCCGAACCAAAATTAACCTAACCTAGCGGGGGGCTTGACCCACCGCTTACCTACCTAACCTAACCAAACCCTAACCTAACCAAATCTAACCTACCTAACCTAACCATAACCAAATCTAACCTAACCTACCCCTCTAGCGGGGGTTGGGGGGGTTTCTCAACAACTTCAGTCATCATTCTGTTAGGATAGGTCAGGTTCACACCGTCTCTGGACTCAAAGAAATCCAATGAATTTTCCCTAAATCTAGAGAATTTTTTTTAATTTCCTAACTCAAAAAGTATGTGTTGCGACGCCTATTTTGTACCCCAGCCATATATCCTGCATTCCCCCAGGTCCCCAGCGTGTTTTGGTGGAAGGGGGATATGGGGCAAACACTAGAAATAATAACCATAAGTTTTAAAAGTTACGCGGAAGTGTTAATACTGTATCATATACTAAACAAAAAATAATAATAGAAAACGCATGTGGTAATGGCGTGTAGTGACCGCGCAGTTTCGTCCATTATAAATGAAACACCAACCGAGAAGTCTTGCCGACATAAAAGTTTTCGGCGAGTTCCACTTGTAATAGGTGCAAATGAAAGGAAAAAAATTAAAAGGTATTTCGTTATTGGACACGTTTTTTCGCTTGTTCCCCAAAATAATTTAAAACTACACTTCATACGATACATGGACATTGTTTCGTAACATGTCAAAACCCAGACTCGCCCCAATCACTAAACTAACCCGCCGTACTCGGTCCCTAATTCACAAACACGGGTAAAAGCGTTGTTGAAATATATAGAGATTGGGTACTGTTCTGTTAATAATAACTTGTTAACTGTCGCTAAATAGGCATCTCGCCGACCGTAAAAAAAATGGGAGGTACACTTTGAAAGCAGTCCTTCACCCCTAATCTTTTTTCTTCCTCCTATATGCCACAGCTGGGAACTGGCGGGAATACGGGTTTTTTGGGTGGGTGCAGCAAATATAAGTGATTAATGGCTCCCCCAAAAATCATCAAGTTCACTATATGTAAAAAATCTAATCCTACCTAACCGTAACCCAAGTATACCTACCTAACCTTAACCACAAAGTAACCTACCCTAACCTAACCTTAACCACAAAGTATACCTTAAAACCGAACCTACACCTAACCTTAAACACAAGTATACCTAACCTAACCTTAACCACAAAGTATTTCTAACCTTAACCACAAAGTATCCCTAACCTACCTACCCTAACCTTAAACCACAAGTATCCTACCTTAACCACAGAAGTATACCTAACCTAACCTAACCTTAACCACAAAGTATACCTACCTAACCTAACCACAAAGTATACCTAACCTAACCTAACCTTAACCACACAGTATACCTAACCTAACCTAACTTAACCACAAAGTAACCTACCGAACCTAACCTAACCTTACCACAAGTATACCTACCTTACCTTAACCACAAAGTATTTCTAACCTAACACACCAAAGTATACCTAACCGACCTAACCTAACCTAACCACAATTATAAAAAAACCCCTAACCGAACCTTACCACAAAGTTTACCTAACCCGAACCTAACCTACCCTTAACCAAAAGTATCCTACCTATACCTTACGCACAAAGTATTTCTAACCTTCCCCACAAAGTATACCTAACCTAACCTAACCTTAAACCAAAGTATAGCCTAACCTAACCTAACCTAAACCTAACCACAAGTATACCTAACCTAACCTACCTTACCACAAGTATCCTAACCTAACCTAACCTAACCCAAGTAGACCTACCTAACCTAACTGACTAGAATTTTTTGAGGCACCTCATATTTCATAGTCGGCCGTGTGTGTAACCAAGGCTGAGCGACGCTGGAAAACCTGTACAGATGTGAGCAACAATAACATACAATACAGTGCGGTAGTTCATTTCAGTCCAAAGCCGGAAGGGTGAGTTCCAAAGTTATTTCCAAAATGGAACATTCTCCGACGGTGGGCGAGCATTCCTTCCGTTCGAGGACTGTACCATTATAGGCTAGCAAACGTGACCTAACTACCATTCAGGGGGCAATGAGGCAAGCGTCCCTGGTGACCTAACCATAGTGCTAGTCACTGAGGGTCAGGCCTCAGAAATCAAAAAGTTTCATTCTCAAAAACGTCCAAATTACGATATAGTGGAAACAAACCAGGAATCTAGCCGCGGGATGCCAGGCTCGTCCTCGTCCCCAACAAACAATTCCTGGCTCACAGGACTCCGCTAGTTGTCTAAAAACGGTGCTGCCCAATAACTAACTAATACAAAAAACCCGAAGGCAGTACCTACAACGACTGAGCGCGGGGCCTCCCACCAAGCTGTATCTCCTAAAACATTGTAAACACCTATAAAAACGCCGCTGCGACTATACCAATAGGCTTATATTTCAATCCTTCCCTCGTGTAAACGTCTATTAGGCATAAAAATTACATTTATTTAATATATGGAGACACCTTCCTCTACACCTCCTCATCGAGGTGGTGTAATCTATTACGCCATAATATTGGCCCTGTGACGTCACTCGAAATGATTAAGTACGCCTTGCTGATCCAGCCAGGGAGAGGTTGGCGCAGACGTGCACCGAGGGGTAAAGTCTGGCGGTTGTGGACTCTCGATTTGCGCAGATGTACTCCTGATCCAAGAAAGTTTCGAAATAGGAGTATCTCAGACTTACACGACATAACACCGCGTATGTTGTGTTTGCTGGAGCTGGCCCCATGAAAATAGTCGGTGTCTCTGAAAACGACCGCGAAAGTCATCGTCCTTGATTACCAATTGCTGAGTTCGGTTTACGTTTAGTTTTAGGTTAGTTAGATTTAGTTATTTAAAGTTGGTTTAAGGTTATGTGAAGCTTAGGGTAGATTTGGATTAGGTTATGTTGAGGTTATTTAGGTTAAAAAAAAAACTATTTGATGGTTGCGCGATGTCGGTGTGGCACCGCCAACTCCTGCGGAATATATTTACCGTTTGTTTGGTCATCCTTCAGCCTAACAATTCAACCCTGTTTCATAGTGTAAGATTTCTTCCTTCTGAGTCTTTTAAACCCAATTTCCCATGGCGCAATTGAATAAATAATGCCTGATACCTATACTACCTAGAACTAGTTCTTAATCAACCAAAAACTGTTAATGTTAGGTTAGAGGTGGGGTTTGGTATATTAACAGATGATATCAAACAAATAAGAAAAATTATCAAGACTACGGCCGTGGGAAGAGAATAGAGTATATGGATATTGTTCCATGGCTTAATAAATCCACTTGATTCATTTTTTTAAATTTTTATTTATAGTGAGCCTACTCTAAATCGCTTTTATTCTCAACATGATACCATTCTTCATCAACAGTTTGGTGGAGATGCACTTCAATCTGTATCACGATACATGATATCAAGGCAGGAGGAACATGACTACCTCAAGAGTGAATAATAACACACTCGTGACTTGTCATGCACTGATCGCCGTATTTTTTCAGTGTTGCTTTATATTACATCTCCCACTAGTCTGTCACATATATAATCCCTTCTCGGTCCAAGCGGTATCGCTTGATTAGTTATGTATCAACAAGTTCGTCCAGTATATCTATCCTGTCACGAAAAGTTCTCGGGAGTGGGTGGAGCACTCCATGTTTACGTCTTACAACGAGTCTTAGCCGCCACCCTGCCAGGGCAGGGATGCTCGAAAATCCCTCGTAAGGGACAACTTACGAGTGTATGGCTACAATAACCTTACGAGGGTGGGCTGAGGGAGATGCTCGTATCGAGCCGTCACTCCCGTACGGTTATCGGTGGCCTCTGGGTGGGGAATATAGGGATATTCTAGGGATATGTGTGGGAAAATTCTGCTAACCAATCACAGAGCAGCACCCTTCATGACGCGGCTTTATCTAGCCAATCATCATGCTCTCAGCTGTCAGGGAGCCCGATAAATAAATTTAAAGAGACTTCAAATGCCGCTGTTATGCTAAAATCGGCCTCTTTCGGAAATCGTCCAGCGGACGCTTATTTAACCTAAATAACTCTACAAAACTTAACACAAACCTATCATAAACCTTACCTAACCTAAACCAAACCTAAATATAACTTAACCTAAACCTAAAAACTATGTTTGCCGGTGTTGAGCTAAGATTGGCTGATTTCCGAAATAGGGCCGATTTTAGCTCACTATCGCCAGAATGTTACGATAATACATAGTGCCACATTTAGCCTTTCTCCCACTGATTACTACAGAGACGTACCCAGGGTATACCTTGATGCGCTGATCATAGGTTCGAGTCTAGCGTGCCCGAAATTAGTATCTATAGACCACTGCTGGCCCGCGACGTACGTATGCCGTATCCGTGGCCCTGGCGGTACTCTGTTATAGTGGACGAGAACTGCGCGTTCGCTCTTTAGGTCAGACAAGACACACGGGGGGGCTAACACCTCACTGTGACACACGTGACACTTGTGTACAAGGATAGTATAACTTTATGATATCCTTGCTTGTGTGTATACGTGCGTGTGTACTATAGTCTATTCACTTAAGCTGGATTCCTGGGCTGGGAGCTGCTCGCTGCCTAGCCGAGTTTGTAAGGACGTCGCTGATTGGCTGATAGACTCGGGCTGGGTGGCGATGGTGGTGGTACTTGCCTTGCCTCAACCCAAAACCCTTGCGTTGCCTCAGAAAAATATTCATATTTCTTGACTTTACTCACCTCTTACACAAGATAGGCCTATTTTGTTTGCATCAGTGAATCAGGCAGTGATTGTTCAACAACAACACGCCATTCATAACTCAATAGGGTAAAAAATAAAGTCATGACTGACTATCACAAGAGTAGGCGGACTTTTAGGTTTTCAGTGCATTGAAATGTTGTACTCCTACCCGATATAACCAAGCTACCAGATAATAGTTATGAAAGCTGAGCCTACCATCGTGTTCATAATACATTGCTGCATATCATGAGCATAAAAAATTACACTAAGACTACACTAATATTAAGATAACACTGGACAACAAATTTCAAAAAAAAATTATTACTAGAGATGTGTAAAGTGATTTAGACTAATTTGGGTACGCTGATTTCAAAAATCATAACCGTTTTGCTGTATCACGTCAGGATTTTGAGTTACAGAAATACTCCCATTGCCTAGAAGTCAGGATTTCAATGAAATTTACAAAAATTAATTTATTCATTTATTTCATCATGAATGCTTCAAAATTATAGAAATTACAGAAAAACTCTACTAGAATGTAATTAAAAATGCTTTAGGCATTTGGCTTTGCGTTTGTGCTGCTCTGTGTCAGTTTCACGATGCAGGAACCAGCAGAAGTCGCCCATCATGTTCGGGTTGTGCCGCCCTTGGTAACGCGTCTCCATGAGTGAAATCTCTTGGTGGAATCGCTCGCCGTGCTCGTCCGAGACAGCTCCCAAGTTGTCAGGGAAGAAGTTCAGGTGCTGGTGTAGGAAATGGATCTTCAGGGACATCCTGGAGCCAAGTTTCCTGAAGGACTCCAGCAGCTGCTGCACTATTTCTTCATAGTTGTCCGCGCGCTCGTTCCCCAAGAAGTTGTCCGTCACAGCTTTGAAGCTCCTCCACGCTGCCAGCTCTTTGGGGTTTAGAGTTGTCGGAAAAGTTTCGTCCTTCATTACCTCTCGGATTTGCGGTCCAACAAAGACACCAGCCTTGATCTTAGCCTCCGACAAGGTGTTGCCAAACTTCTCCTTCAGGTATAAAAACCCACGCCCATTCAGATCCATTGCCCGTACAAAATTCTTCATCAAGCCGAGCTTTATGTGGAGTGGTGGAAGGAAAATCTTGGCTGGGTCGACAAGGGCGACATGCTTCACGTTGTATCGACCAGGTACATGCTCCGTCCGCTCTTTCCAATCATTCTTCGTCCAGTGATTCTTGTCGTCTCTGCTATCCCAGAGACAAAGGAAGCACATGTATTTCGTGTAGCCTGACTGCAGCCCTAACAACAGCGCCACCACTTTCAAGTCTCCGCAGATGTGCCAGTTGAAGTCATTGTACTTGATGGAATCAAGCAGCTGCCGCATAGTCTCATAGGTCTCTTTCATGCCGAACGCGTGAGCCAGTGGGACTGATGGTTTCTTGTTGCCATTGTGGAGCAAAACAGCCTTCAAGCTGTTCTTCCCCGAGTCGATGAAGAGGCGCCAGTCTGCAGGATCGTGATCACACCCAAGTTCTTTCAACAGACCGTTGATGTCACTGCAGAATGTCATCGTGTCTTCCATCTCAAAGAACTGAGCCATGTCGCTGTGACGTGCTCTGAACAAGGATATCTTGGTGTTAGGTTCAAGTAGATTCCACTGCTGCAGCCTTGATCCAAGCAGCTCTGCCTTCGCCTTTGACAGCGAGAGATCTCTTACAAGATCATTTAACTCTCCCTGGTTCAGAAGGTGTGGTTCTTGTTCTTGAGTGTCGGGTTCAAAAGGTTCATCACCATCCTCTTCGCCACTGCTTACAGTTATGTTCTGATCAGCTAGACATGTTGGAACGGGGTTCTCGTCATCATGAGGCACAGGTTTACGAGCAGAGACGCAGTCAGCGTACTTGATGTGGCCTTTATTCTTCCTGTTGAAGCCGGCGATGCTTGTGCAGCAGAAATAACAATCATCATGATGATTCTGCGGCTCACGCCATATCATGGGCACCGCAAATGGAATGCTCGCGCGCTTGCCCACCAACCACTGAGTCAAGGCTGAGTGGCAGCTTGTGCAGCAGATGTGTGGTGCCCAGCTCTTTCCTTGGTCCCCCCACCTTACACCCGAAGTAGTGAAAGTAGGCGGCCTTCATTTTCACTGCCGTAGATACACTTCGCTGTTGATCTTTTTTGGTATACCGACCACAGACATAACAGAAGTTGTCTGGATGATTGGTACAGGAACGTCTACTCATGTTTAACTGAAAGAAAGAAAGAAACAAAAATTAGTAGTTATATAAGTACGTTATATCGTAGTTACGTAAGAGGTGGTAGGCTGCAGACTGCACTCTAAAGGTCGCTGTCTGTAGCTAGATTTGTATAGCGTATTGATTGCGGCGTGATGTGGTTGGTTGCGCGTGGTCTAGTTTGTGTTAAAGAAAGTCGTTTCTCAAGAGCGCGTGACTTTGTTCTGCGCGCAGCCAACGGCTCACAAGGCCACAAACTAGACCACGCGCAACCAACCACATCACCCCGCAATCAATACGCTATACAAATCTAGCTACAGACAGCGACCTTCAGAGTGCAGTCTGCAGCCTACCACCTCTTACGAAATAGGCATGTTAAAGACATGGAATTGAAGCAATCATGATGAAATAAATGAATAAATGAATTTTTGTAAATTTCATTGAAATCCTGACTTCTAGGCAATGGGAGTATTTCTGTAACTCAAAATCCTGACGTGATACAGCAAAACGGTTATGATTTTTGAAATCAGCGTACCCAAATTAGTCTAAATCGCTTTACACATCTCCAGTAGCAAACATGTTGTTGTCCAGTGAATTGAAGGAAAGTAAAAGAGTGTATAAACATTTTTTTTGGCTTATTTTGCTTCAACTCGCTGTAACTCCATAAGTTTTGGTCGCATTCAATTTTCAAGAACTGTTTCAAAATCCTTATACTTTTCCGCTTTCTGTGGTATGTAGCACGTACCAATAAGGAAAAGAGTAGGTGGTCAAAATGGCTAAGAAAGTTAAACTGTTTCAAACTGGTGCCGTGACGGGTGGAGCCTCTGTATAGCTCTCCCGAGAAAAAGTCTCTCCTGTATAGGAGCAATGCTCACCCGTCACTGTGCCAGTTTGCAGTAGTAGTTTAACTTTCTTAGCCATTTTGACCACCTACTATTTTCCTTATTGGTACGAGCTACATACCACAGGAAGCGGAAAAGTATAAGGATTTTGAAACAGTTCTTGAAAATTAAATGCGACCAAAATGTATGGAGTTACAGCGAGTTGAAGCAAACTAAGCAAGAAAAAATGTTTATACACTCTTTTACTTTCCTTCAATTATATTAATATTAGTTTAGTCTTAGTGTAATTTTTTTATGCTCATGATATGCAGCAATATATTATGAACACGATGGTAGGCTCAGCTTTCATAAATATCATCTGGTAGTTTGGTAATATCGGGTAGGAGTACAACATTTCAATGCACTGAAAACCTAAAAGTCCGCCTACTCTTGTGATAGTCAGTCATGACTTTATTTTTTACCCTATTGAGTTATGAATGGCGTGTTGTTGTTGAACAATCACTGCTTGATTCACTGATGCAAACAAAATAGGCCTATCTTGTGTAAGAGATGAGTAAAGCCAAGAAATATGAATATTTTTCTAAGGCAAGGCAAGGGTTTTGGGTTGCGGCGAGGCAAGTACCACCACCATCGCCACCAAGGAAGCTAGAGAGACACCCTGTGTTCGACATAGATGGCAGCACCGTACGGGTTTCAAACTTTACTGTGGAGTCGGATTTCCTTGTACTCTAGCTTCCTTGATCGCCACCCAGCCCGAGTCTATCAGCCAATCAGCGACGTTCTTACAAACTCGTCTAGGCAGCGAGCAGCTCCCAAGAATCCAGCTTAAGTGAATAGACTATAGCGAGCAGGGTAGAGATGCTCGAAAGAGTTACGGGCCCGTAAGTACTCCCCTAAGGGACTTTTACCTCGTAGCGCCTCTAAGGGAGATGCTCAAACCATTTTTTCACTTGCTACGGGACCGCGAGGCTAAGGGTGGTCGGGAGCACCCTTAACTCCCTAAGGGAGTGAAATTTGAAGCGGCTAGACGTCAACAAACAATAAATTACAAGTTGTATCACTATACTTTATGTTTATTGTGTATTATAGAGCCATTTCATGCTTGCCTGTTTGAAATGTGATGTGTTTATTGCTTCATTGACTCCATATATATCATATTTAACATACAATACCTATAGTACTTGTAATAAATTCATATCAGGGCAAACCTATATATTATATATATATATATCGGTCGACTTCTTGAATCAAACGTATAGTTCATCATACAAGTTTGGCCGCTATAATGATGCGGTGGTGGTGGTGGTATCAAATGTCTGACGTACTATAGTCTATTCACTTAAGCCTGGATTCCTGGGCTGCTCGCTGCTCGCTGCCTAGCCGAGTTTGTAAGGACGTCGCTGATTGGCTGATAGCCTCGGGCTGGGTGGCGATGGTGGTGGTACTTGCCTCGCCGCAACCCAAAACCCTTGCGTTGCCTCAGAAAAATATTCATATTTCTTGGCTTTAAATCATCTCTTACACAAGATAGGCCTATTTTGTTTGCATCAGTAAATCAGGCAGTGATTGTTCAACAACAACACGCCATTCATAACTCAATAGGGTAAAAAATAAAGTCATGACTGACTATCACAAGAGTAGGCGGACTTTTAGGTTTTCAGTGCATTGAAATGTTGTACTCCTACCCGATATTACCAAACTACCAGATGATATTTATGAAAGCTGAGCCTACCATCGTGTTCATAATATATTGCTGCATATCATGAGCATAAAAAAATTACACTAAGACTAAACTAATATTAATATAATTGAAGGAAAGTAAAAGAGTGTATAAACATTTTTTCTTGCTTAGTTTGCTTCAACTCGCTGTAACTCCATAAATTTTGGTCGCATTTAATTTTCAAGAACTGTTTCAAAATCCTTATACTTTTCCGCTTCCTGTGGTATGTAGCTCGTACCAATAAGGAAAAGAGTAGGTGGTCAAAATGGCTAAGAAAGTTAAACTACTACTGCAAACTGGCACAGTGACGGGTGAGCATTGCTCCTATACAGGAGAGACTTTTTCTCGGGAGAGCTATACAGAGGCTCCACCCGTCACGGCACCAGTTTGAAACAGTTTAACTTTCTTAGCCATTTTGACCACCTACTCTTTTCCTTATTGGTACGTGCTACATACCACAGAAAGCGGAAAAGTATAAGGATTTTGAAACAGTTCTTGAAAATTGAATGTGACCAAAACTTATGGAGTTAGAGCGAGTTGAAGCAAAATAAGCAAGAAATAATGTTTATACACTCTTTTACTTTCCTTTAATTATCTTAATATTAGTGTAGTCTTACTGTATTTTTTTTATACTCATGATATGCAGCAATGTATTATGAACACGATGGTAAACTCAGCTTTCATAACTATTATCTGGTAGCTTGGTTATATCGGGTAGGAGTACAACATTTCAATGCACTGAAAACCTAAAAGTCCGCCTACTCTTGTGATAGTCAGTCATGACTTTATTTTTTACCCTATTGAGTTATGAATGGCGTGTTGTTGTTGAACAATCACTGCCTGATTTACTGATGCAAACAAAATAGGCCTATCTTGTGTAAGAGATGAGTAAAGCCAAGAAATATGAATATTTTTCTGAGGCAACGCAAGGTTTTGGGTTGCGGCGAGGCAAGTACCACCACCATCGCCACCCTGCCCGAGGCTATCAGCCAATCAGCGACGTCGTTACATACTCGCCTAGGCATCGAGTCGCTCCCAGGAATCCAGCTTAAAGTAGTCGTCCAGACCATTTCATCATTCCTGATTTAATGCAGTCAAATCATAGCCATTGACGAGTATATCAACAATACGTCGTCACTTTTTGTATCCAGTCAGCCGTTTTTAAATAATCCGCAATCAAAATCTGCAAATTCCCCGAGTTCTCAAACGCACTCAAGATTTGCAGACGCTCAGGCTCAGGCTCCGTGACGTACCATCAGGGAGGCTCATCTTCCCGCGCTGATCAGAGGCACGTAAACACAGAGATAAATATAATAGTACTTGAAGATATTTGGGTGTTTCTGATAGATTTTTGTTGCTAATGCCACATGCATGCATCCTTTATGGGTGCAGCATGCTTCCTTCCCACACACACGCCTGCACACCGACACCCTTCCCACCACAACACGCCTGCACACCGACAACCCTTCCCACACTCACGCCTCCGTCCCACACACACGCCTTCACACCGACACCCTTCCCACACTCACGCCTGCACACCGACACCCTTCCCACACACGCCTCCTTCCCCCACACACGCCTGCACACACGCTTCCTTCCTACACACACGCCTGCACACGACACCCTTCCCACACACACGCCTGGGAAATACTTTGGAACTCATCCTTCCGGCTTTGACTGAAATGAACTACCGCACTGTATTGTATGCTTATTATACTTCGCATCTGTAAAGGTTCCAGCGTGCGCTCAGCCTGTGGTTAACCCACACGACCGCTATGAAATATGAGGTGCCTCAAAAAATTCTAAGTCCAGTTAGGTTAGGTTAGGTATACTTTGTGGTTAAGGTTAGGTTAGGTTAGGTATACTTTGTGGTTAAGGTTAGGTTAGGTTAGGTATACTTTGGTGGTTAAGGTTAGGTTAGGTTAGGTTAGTTAGGTATACTTTGTGGTTAAGGTTAGGTTAGGTTAGATTTTTACATATAGTGACTTTGATGATTTTTTGGGAGCCATAAATCACTTATATTTGCTTCCACACCAAAAACCCGTATTCCCGCCAGTTCCCCAGGCTGTGTGGCTATAGGGGGAGAAAAAAAGATAGGGGTGAAGGACTTCTTCCAAAGTTTTACCCACGCCTGCACACACGCCTCCTTCCCACACACACGCTTGCATACACGCCTCCTTCCCACACACACGCCTGCACACACGCCTCCTTCCACACACACGCCTGCAGACACGCTTCCTTCCCACACACACGCCTGCCACACCGACACCCTTCCCACACAGGACGCCTGCACACACACACGCCTGCACACACGCCTCCTTCCACACACACGCCTCCTTCCCACCACACGCTTCCTTCCCACACACACGCCTGCACACCGACACCCTTCCCACACACACGCCTGCACACACGTCTGCACACCGACACCCTTCTTACACACACGCCTACTTCCCACACACACGCCTGCACACACGCCCTCCACACACGTGTGTGTTGTGTGTGTATGTGTGTGTGTGTGCAGGAAGGGTGTTGGTGCGCAGGCGTGTGTGCAGGCGTGTGTGTGGGAAGAGTGTCGGTCACAGCGACAGATTCACTGTCTGACACCGAAGTACAATCGGTCATCATAACATTTGCCGACAGGTGTCAGACAGAGTGTCTGCGGGCGTCCCTGTTCTGACGTCATCAATAACAGTCGTAACCCTGTTGGAGGGAAGATTTTTTTTTTCGCGCGCTTTTTACAAAAGTCGTGTTTTTACGGAAATAAGGCCTGGAAATCAATTATTTTTGGTGGATTAGGTGTTTTGAATGTACAGTCAACATAATTAGGCAAAAAAAAAATGGGTCTGGACGACTACTTTAAGTGAATAGACTATAGTAGTTTTGTACTGATAGTATATTATGTGGATGACGTAAGATGTATCCGGTAAACACTCTACTGAATAACATAAGCCCGGAAATATATAAAAATAAAATGAGTGATAAAGTCTACGGGAATTACTTACCTATTCCTCGAAAAATCTCAACATTAAACCAGTTTAATACAGTACATGGACATTGGTTTATTTAACCTAACACAACTGGGGGGAGCGGGCGCCCGGACCCCCCCCCCCCCCCCCGCTAGTTCACTAACCTAACCTGGGCGTTGGTCGAGAAGTCGAACCTAAAGCAGAGAAAAAGGCGAGATAACTGCAATATGATGCATTTTCAACGACTTTGAGTGCGATCATCATTCTTAACGCATCAAAATACATAGGAAAAGAGTACTTTCAACCTCTTACTTTATTGGTTGAAAGTACCAAATTACCAAAAATTGGAACACTTGCCTACGGTGGGAACAGTTCCAGTTATCGTGTTCACAATGTCTGTTTCTCCTTACGAACCTAACTCACTTCATTCACCTTATTTAAAGCCGTCATCACCCATAAAAGATCACTTTCATACAATTTCATTGTCGCCTGAGAGCCTTCCAAAACACACAATAACATGGAGCTCTAATTTCGTGTCTTTGTGATATTCACGCCAGTATTTCCTAAGTGTACTTCATCTATGACACATAACTCACTTCATTCAACTTATTTAAGCATCTCATCTTCCATAACAAGTCACAAATGGAACAATTAAAATATCGAACAGGACCTCAAAGCCACAGATTAATAGCGTACCGATATTTCATGTTTCACTAATGTTTACCCGGGTATCTACATATGTGCTTCTCCTGCCACACCTATCACACTTCCTTCTATTTGTTTAATGTCCTAATCTTACACGGTACTTGCATTTAGAGGGAGATAATGTCCGTAGTGGGAGACTTGTAAAGATGCGGAGGAAGACGCCATTTTATTCAAGGTGCACTTGAATATCGAAAACACCTCTGGAGCAACCTTGAATATGGACCATGTCAAGTCCGAAAACATGCTCCAAAGCGCGCGCGAGGACAGAATAAATTCAAGATGGACCAAGTTTATTCAAAATTCTTGATGTAAAAACCTCGCGAGTAGGCCCCTCAGAACTGTTCACGCGACAATGTTTTGAATTGCGGGGCTGCATAGGGGCCCGCGGGGCGCCCGACAAAGAGATATAGTGGTCTATGGACTGTCATATAGACTGGTTTATCAGTATATATGATATACTGTAATCTTCGTAAATGTTTGTTCTATAATATTATCAAATAAAAAACAGTAAAACACGCTAAAGAAATGCCATTACGAGACTATGAAGAAATATGCATGAACTTAATATTCACATAACTCTTCGCCATTTAAAACTTTGCGAGTCAACTTTTATAATGAAGAGTATCAATAGAAGCGCAATTTTATTAGCTTTCCATTGCTATATTTCGTTATCTGATAAATTAATTAGAACCATGCATAAATTAGCGTTAAATAAATAAATAAAATCATCAATCGGGTAATTTTCCCGATTGATGATGTTATTTATTTACTTATATATTTCGTTTTCTGATAAATGAATTAGTACCGCGTATAAATTAGCGTTGAATAAATAAATAACATCATCAATCGGGAAAATTACCCGATTGATGATTTTATTTATTTACTTAACGCTAATTTATGCATGGTTCTAATTCATTTATCAGATAACGAAATATAGCAATGGAAAGCTAATAAAATAGCGCTTCTATTGATACCCTTCATGATAAAAGTTGACTCGCAAAGTTTTAAATGGCGAAGAGTTGAAGTGAATATTAAGTTCATGCATATTTCTTCAGAGTCTCGTAATGGCATTTCTTTACCGTGTTTCACTGTTTTTTATTTGATAATATTATAGAACAAACATTTACGAAGATTACAGTATATCATATATACTGATAAACCAGTCTATATGATCCGTATATGTATATATGAATCTGAGCGGCCCTCCGACTTCAGCCCCTTGTGCGACAGGCCGATATTCCGTGCGCAGTCCAGGTATACAGTGGTCTATGGCTCAACCTTTGTCCATGCAGTGAATACCCTATACATGTGATGGGTTAGCTGCTGTAAAAAGAAAAAGAAAGAAGGCAAATAGGCAAAGTATATTCAAACAAATACAGTTTACTACTAGTTACATTTTGCAAATGTTCTTACATTTTACAGTTTACTCGGTCGTTAACTCGCTTTCATTGCTTCGTTGGCATGAAGAAACAAACATAGGAAAATAGCAATTTTTGTGGTTACGTTTTCCAAGCGAGCTAGCTAAACCTGTGGTGTAAGTGTACGAAGGGTGCGGGGATTGCATAGGCCTACACATATATGAAGTACACGGAGGTGAACAGAGTTGCAAACATGCGTGCGTGCAAACTGAGATTATCACTGCGAGAATGACCACGTCATGCATGTTCTGTCGACTCGCACGCACTCAATCAGCGCTCGCAGGGCTCAGCTCATGCATCATAACCGTAGAGCTAGTCAGGCAGTATCTATAGACAGTACAACGCTGTATGGCGCGCCGTGAATCGAAACAGCCATGATTTTTCTCCGTGTATGATAATAAATTCCGACCTTCCCCACGCCTCGATGCACTTTTTAATCCTGGTCTCGACCTGGTCTCGAGTCAAACTCCGAGACCAGAAGCTTCGAGACCAAGATCAAGACCAAGACCACATCAAACGAGACCAAGAACAAGACCAAGACCACATAAAACTGGTCTCGAGACCAGTCTCGAGACCTACAACACTGCTTTCTACGTTCATTCCTTCCCTCCATGGCTTATACCTTCCCCCCATATCTGTTCTTCTGTCCCCACTACCTGTCCCAAGTCTACCATTCCTCCTATTGTCCTCCGCTCTCACTTTCTTGAACACCTTTCCACTCATTCCTCTAGCACCCACGTCTACACCGACGGTTCTAAATCCCACTCTGGTTCTGACTTTGCTATCCTCTTCCCCTCTCTTCACTATCAATACCAACTACCTACAAAATCCACTGTTCTTACAACGGAATTGTACGCCATCCTCTTCGCCTTGAAACGCATACTTTTCTACCCATCCTGTTCCTTCACTATCTTCACTGATTCCCGCAATTCCCTTTCTCTTATACAACAATCTCTTCGCTCACTTCACCCTCTTGTTCGGGAGATTCAAGACTGGTTATTCCGATTATCCATACGCCACAAAACAATTTGCTTCTGCTGGGTACCGGGTCACGTGGGTATCTCGGGCAACGAACGCGTTGATTCTTTGGCGCGCTCGGCCACTATGTCCCAATGCCCCCGTTTCTCAAACTTGCCAGCCTCCGACTACTACCCTTCCTTTAAATCTTTCCTATTCGACCGCTGGCAATCCTCCTGGACCACTTTCTCTGCCAATAAACTTCGCCTGATCAAACCCTCTATCTCTCCATGGTCAAATCCTTACCCTAATAGACGTTGGGAGACTGCTCTAGCACGCTTACGCATAGGCCATACCAACCTCACACACTCCTATCTCATGTCACGCTCCTCCCCAACCCTCTGCACACCCTGTCAACTTCCTCTCACTGTCCAACATGTCCTAATATCCTGCCCCCATCTTACTCCTGCCCGTTCCAGTTCCTTCCCTCATTTGTCCTCCCTTTCCCGACCTCCCTGTCTTGCGGACATTCTCCCGGAATCCTCCTCCTTCTCCCTGGAAAATTTAACCTCCTTCCTCCAACAAATCCACATCCTACATCTGATCTAACCATCCTACTGTAACATTCCGTTCTTTCCCCTTCCCTCATCGTTTCACTATTATTCTTTAACCCCTCCCCTTTATATGCTTTGCCATAGTGCCATTTGACCTTCTGATGTCTGGCACATTCACATTTAAGGCATTAAATCAATCAATGTACTGATGGTGATGTGGTGGTGTTGATGGTGAAGTTGATGTGGTAGTTGTACTGATGGTGATGTGATGGTGGTGATGGTGAAGTTGATGTGGTAGTTGTACTGATGGTAATGTGGTGGTGTTGATGGTGAAGTTGATGTGGTAGTTGTACTGATGGTGATGTGATGGTGGTGATGGTGAAGTTGATGTGGTAGTTGTACTGATAGTGATGTGGTGGTGGTGATGATGGAATTTATAATTCATCGGTTCCTATCTTATATATGAGTGTATATTGTTCCGATAGGAATATAAACTAGGTAGACGTGCAGCTTTCTCCGTACAGAAGACAGAAGTCAGAAACAGAAGTCTTAAGTGGAAAGCTGCATACCCAGGAATGGCCTTACATTAAAAAGGACTCCAGCACATATACTTTGATAAATGTATTATTGCCGACCCTGACCACACTCCATACAAGAGGCCATTTTAGCTCCGGGCAGCAAAGCTTGACCTCCCTGATGAGCTTGAGCTTCAAGCTGTAGATGGAGTCAACCATGGTGGCCACCCTGATGGCACCCACAAGGACGGTGTTCACGCTGTCCTAGAAGTCGAGCTTGGCCACCTTAATGGCACCCATGAGGCAGCGAATGGCGTCCACACTTTCCGTGCTGAACTCTTGCGTCGCTCGAAGGGGATGCTTGCCACCTTGGACACGGAGAATGCCCGTTCCTCCCTTGGTGGGCGATTTTTTTTTTTTTTTTTTTTCGCACACTTCTCGGCCATCACAGAGGCATAGACAGTATATTGATGCATATATGAAGTCTGTGTGTTCAGCCATCTCGGAGGAGTTCAACCGGATAGACTACGCACACACACACACATAGCTCTTCAATCGGGTTCTCCCCTATGCGGTTTCTGATCATACCTCAGGAATGACCCTCCGGGCCATTCCTGGATAAATATTTGCAGGTGAGGTGTCACTATACTGGGAAACAGATAACTGCCAAGTTGCAGGACAGAGTTAGATTTAGGAGTCGCCAAATATACACAAAACTCATTCACTTCACTGGCCAGTGGCCAGTAGCATACACACACTCTCTCTCTATCTCTCTCTATGTACATATAGTCATTTAAGTATTATAATTTTTGTACTTATATTTCACTTATTCATGTATTTATGAATTAAATTCATATGAATTCATTATGAATTTAATTTATGTCTTAAATAAAAGTTGTAATAAAATAATACATGTGCGTAATACCCATCCAACCTCCCTAGAAATAACGCACAGCGCGTTGTGAGAAGCGAGTTTCTGCCAGTCGTGGGCGCCCGACAGCCGGACCTCACTATCTGGTGAAGCGCGGGGCTGGCAGGGCATCTTCTCTTTATTCTACCTCCATGGTTATATGAAGTGGATGAGAAGGATGGAAATGTGAAGTTTAGATTTTATTTTCCACCATAGGAAATATGATTTGAATTAGAAAATACATTTTGAATATGAATATCAAAGGTGCTTTAGAAAACAATATAGCGTCAGTTTGCTGCAGCATAGAAATGCGTAATCCTGAATAACAGTTAAGCTATTTGACAGCCACCAGAGAGAAAGAATCAGTGAGAATGATCATAATGGTTGTAGATGGAATGCAAACAAATCAATAACAGTAAAGTCATATTGTTCAAAGTATGATACTTTTAAGATATTTTTTTGTGTGTGTGGTCTCATCAACATGAATATCTTTCCAGACATTGGGAACTTCAAAGTCTCAGTTACCTAGGTGTTTTGTAGATTGTGATCACAATAGGCTTTGTTGACTGAAAAAATTTGATAAGAACTCGTCCTGAGCAATAGACAAAGGTGCAAAGTTTGAAGCATGAGATATATGCTACCGTCGGCAGCCGTGTCTCATAGATAAGAGAAGCTTCAAAATGCAAAAAAAACACTTTGTTTTCTATGAATGTGCATTGAAGTACGTATTACAAATCATCCATCATTTTTTTTTTTCAAATTTCCTTTAACTGTAACTTTACAAACTAAAGAAACTGGAAAACCACGAAAATTATGGAAATAATTTCACATGAAAACTTAAGTGTAGAACAGTGAATAAATATGCTGTTATGAAATAGGAATATATATATATATATATATATATATATATATATATATATATATATATATAATAATATATATATATATATATATATAATGGAAATTCAGGAATGAAATGGCAAAAGTAGGAAGTGTCAGTGGTTAGCCACAAGGCAAGTAGCCTACCGCGTGGGCCAGCACCGCATCGGCAGTGTTGACTGTTGACCATTGCACAAGCGTCAGGGGATCTTGTTGACTCGACCTTCAAGTGACCCGCAAATAATTTATCACCGCATAAAGTTGCTGTTGAATAAGCTGACTACTCGAATGTATTCGACAAAGTACGTAGTATTAGTACGCATTATGCGTTGCAGTGTAAAGTTAGCTACTCGTACATGAAAATGCTTCTTTCCATCGGTATGTCACGTAACATTGCACTTAAGCGAGAACATCAATCCACTATCATAACTTACTGAAGTAACGTCTTTATAACAGTTTATGAACGTGAACGTATTTACAAAATTGAGTTTTTGCTTTAGCATTTCTAGATTTCGATGACGATTGTTGCGTTCTTCAGATACTTTCCACAGTCCCGTTGCTATTTTCACTTCCATTTTCATTACTTTCTTCATTTTTAGGCCGGAATTTAAAAAGTCTTGCTGCTTGAGTATTGAATGAAGAGGATCGTTTTGGAATATGTCCCCGTTCCTTCCTGACGGGGCGGAGGGAGTAGGTGCGGACTGGCGGGGTTCTCTCCTTGACCTGAAAAAAAAGTGAACGTGGTAACTTTCATGATTTATAAATGTTTCTGAGTAAACAATTGGATCATAACAATCCAAGCATGTTGAAACATCAACCTCGTAATAAGAATATTGCAGAAGTGCCAATGCAGAAAAGAAAAGAAAATTCCACATTAATTTGTCGCTATAATAGTCTCGCTATCCCTGATGACGCACCTTCATCCTCGCCTCCAGGAGCTCCTTGCCCCTCTCAGACATGACTATTTTCTCTCGGGTGCTGCGCAGTTCATGATCCAGACGTAGCCGCTCACTTTCAAGCTTTCTCAGCCTTTTCTCTGCCTCTGAAATCATAACAAAATTGGTTGTGATTTTTTTGAAATAGTGTGAGGTATTTACCAGGTTTCATTTTAAATTACTGAAGAACTTGGAGTACAATATTTGAGTACATGAACAGTGTTTCTGGACTGGCTGCTGCCGTCAAAGTGGTGCACGTAGTATTATTCTCCGCAAGTATTTCGCAGCAATTTGATTATTTTTCCCTGTAGTTAGCTCTGTCATCCCTGTTAAAGCTGCTAGGATTCTTAGCTAGTGGTAGGAGAGGTGAAATTCACAAGTGCATGACATTGCTACAAAGCACTTCCCATTCCCAGCATGTCAAGTATCTTTCTGTTGGGTTGCTACGTTTTACTCATTAAAAAACGTAGAGGAGGATGCATAACCACCATAGTGAATATTTTTATCTATAGAGCCTTGATTCCACACAGCAAGTCACCAGTCATCTTCCAATAGTTATCACTACTTGTAGGCGAAGGATGAGTAATCGGCTCACCAACAATTCTGAATTAATTAAATGTCTGGACAAGCAATTATGTGATGAATCTTATGGGGTAGTGAGCATAATTTTGGAAACTACCAAAAACTGTACAGAATATGAGTATACGAGTTAAAAGAAAGATTGATTGTAGTTAAATAAGCTCATTGGTGGACAGAAAGTTTTACCTCTCAGTTGAGCATCTTTTTCTTCTTGTTGGCGTTCGAACTCTTGTCGTTTTTTAGTTTCCTCGTCCAGCATCTTCCGCTGATCCTCTTGCAACAGCTCCAGCTCCTCTCTCCTCTCCCACTCCTCACGCAGCACTCGGGCTTGTAGATTTCTGCAGGCAGGTAAAGGGGTTGATAAACTTTTTTGTGTATCACAAATTGATTATTACTCCCCCCCAACTTTGTATGAAATGACGAACACTCGCGATTATGAATTTGCACCATGTGATGCAACCGTAACTATAATACTCTCTCTCTCTCTCTCTCTCTCTCTCTCTCTCTCTCTCTCTCTCTCTCTCTCTCTCTCTCTCTCTCTCTCTCTCTCTCTCTCTCTCTCTCTCTCTCTCTCTCTCTCTCTCTCTCTCGCTCTCTCTTACGTAAGTCCTTATGATCTGGCATTCACTGTATGTTTTACAATTTTTATTTCTTTGAAGTTGTGTGGAAAAAGGAAAATTTTACATCATTGCATGCTATTAATGCACTTGTGTCCCATTTTAAGGTCGTAAGAGATCGTCTTTTATGACTCAATTAATTAATTAAGCAGGAAGCTCTGTATCTTCCTCCATTCAAGAAAATCTGTGCACGCTCCTAGACTTACCGAACGATTTCTTCATCCCTCTTAGCTTGAGTTTCCTCTTCAAGCAGTGTTTCTAACTGAAGTCGCAGCGTCTGAAGTTCGAGGACCCTCTTTTCCTCTGTCTGGCGGGCGGCGGCCTCCTCGCGTGCAGATGCCTCGGCCTCGGCGCGGGCCTGCCGATATCAGTAAAATGGTAATGCCTTCAGGGCGGGGCCTCTGGATCCTTGGTTAGAAGACTGTAAGCCATTTTCAAACACGGAAGTTCAAGTTTACTTACTATCCCCTCGCAGCAGAGGATCAGAATAATAACTCAGGACACACACACACACCCACACACACACACACCCACCCACCCACCCACCCACCCACCCACCCACCCACCCACCCACCCACACACACACACACACACACACACACACACACACACACACACACACACACACACACACACACACACACCACACACCCACCCACCACCACCCACCCACCCACCACCCACCCACCCACCCACACACACACACACACACACACACACACAACACACACACACACACACACACACACACACACACACACACACACACACACACATTATACACGCTCACATTCTTTCTCGCTCTGTTGTACAACATTAAAATATGTTATGTCTTGGCACTAAAGTTGACCAAGCTTGTGCTAGTATACCAGCCTGCTTGACGAATCTCTCTCTCTTTATATATAATATATATATATATATATATATATTATATATATATATATATATATATATATATATATATATATATATATATATATATATATATATATATATATATATTATATATATATATATATATATATATATATATTAATTTCTTCAAGCAACAACACCGTCTTTTTCATGATTGTGTAGACACGAACGTTAGAGTACTCGGAAAAATTACCATTTTCTCGGCCACCAATTCAGCTTGCGTGTTTTCGATAATGTCAGCCTGCGAGTCCCTCCTAATGCGTTCCGCCGTCTCCCTCGCCTCCTCCTCGGCGTGTTCGAGCTTCCTGGAGGCTGACTGTAGGGCGTGGTAAGGAAGCGCCTCCTGGGAGTGGTGGATGGCGGCGTCCAGAGCCCTCAGCCACTCACTCTTGCTTCTGAAACAGACATAAAACTTCCTGAATTTCAGAAGTAAGAGTAGGATTTTATAGGCAAATTATTTTTATTATTTTCATCGACATTGATGCATTGTCATGTATCCTTATAAAAGTAATGACGGCTAACCTGTGGTCGGTGGCGGCCAACTGAACTAGTTTATTACTCTCGAGGCACAATGTGAATCTACACTGGCGGACGCCGGGTTCATCGGGAATGTTGTGCACCGTGGCGGCGGGCGTGAGGGGCACGTGCGTCTGTCCCAACACCACGGACAGAGCCGCGGATTTTGCTCTGAGTTTGTGGCAAGGAGCGATCAGCGCCCACGGCCGCACCTCCATCTCGCGCTTCACCCATATCGGCGCCCACCACGCCCGCTGGTACACTTTGCCCTGAAGCCAAACACAAACCAACTTGATTAGTGAGGAAAATCTACACGAAAATTGTTCCCTGAATTTCTCGAAATGACGATCAATCTATTAGAAAACGTAGCGTCATAAAACCCCATTACCTTCTCGTAACTTACGAACTTACATGCTTTAAAATCTGTTGAACGAAGTTGCCATATACGTCATCCACAGCATTCTCTAAGGCCGTGGACTCTGTGTCCTGGATGTAGCGGCCCTCCAGGAAGGTGATGAAGACCGGGAAGGTGAAGTGCGAGATGACGGTGGCCAGCTGGTTGAAGTCCCGCACGTCCCACTCCCGCCCCAGGCTGGTGACCAGGTGCCGCGTCACCTCCCGAACCTCCCCCACGTTCAGACTCACCTGGGAAGGGAGGCAGACGTTGTGTGTGTGTGTGTGTATGAAGGACATTAATCCCAAAGGTTAGATATAAATACGTACCTGCAACAGACCCTTTCTCTCTGAATCATTGTCTGCCAGTAAACAAAATATCCTGAAGAGTTTGAACACAGCGTCCTCGGAGAAGAGCGGGTAGTGCCGTTGAAGCAGTGTGTGGCGACCCAGCAGCCAGAATGTGTGGTCCAGGGTGTCATGGTGCTCCTTCAGACCCTCGTAGCTCGTCGTTCCGTCGTCCACCTCCGCCAGGACCTGCAGATACACGTAATAACCTTTCATTGATAAGGAACCGCAAACGTGACGCCAAAAATAAATCTGACTGATTGTGACGAGATGTTTCTTGGCACGATGGGCTATATATAGGTACGATGAGTTGTGTGATGGGCTGATGAGTTATTATGATGGGCTGATGGGATATTTGATGTATTGATGATATAATAATGGGGTTGTGTGTTTTATGGGGTGATGGGGTGTTTGATGTTAGATCGCCCTTTCAAACTTGTCCGTTATCAACCCATTGCTTACCCCATCAACACCCCATCACACTATCATACACACCTTCACCCTATCAAACACTCCATCATATCACCAAACTACCCATCATTCCGTCAAACAATCCATCGTCCCTCTAAATAACTCATCACCTCATTAACTTATAACCCTGTCAACCTATGAAACGGAATGGCGACACGGAGTTGGCGTAACACACACACACACACACACACACACACACACACACACATTATCTCTATAAGTTGCCTGTTGGAGTAATTAACGCGAAAAATTATTCAAGCAAAATTTATGTTGTATGCGGCAGTGTTGTTGGTGTAACTCGCGCTCGAAACGTAATGGTTCGAGGCAACCGGAGCCTCGTAAGGTTCACACGCACCCTGCGCCGAGGAAGCGAGAGAGAGGTTCTCTAGCTTCCTTGCCCTGCACGGTGGGGAGCGTTGTGTTGCCTCCATGATTCCAGCCATTACTCCTCATGATTATAATAGAAAGATGAATAAAAACATAACTAGCATTAGGGTTTCGGTCAAATGAATTTTGGAGAATAGTTTTCGCTGGAATCTAAAAGATTTGGCACCACTGTCTTCGATGTCAGCAGCACGCTGGGGGAGTAAGTTAACGGACGCAGGGCCGGGTGGCGGCGTACACACACTACATCATCTCAGCCAGGGACTACCAGGAGTCTTGTGACTATATACTAAAACTTGGATATCATGAATGATGATATTACGTAAAATCAAGTGATTGAGTCTTCTAGGACGTGAAGGCTGCTCCGTCGTTGTCGACTCGTCAATAACTACGATCGTCGATCATAGTGGATGCAAAAAATTAAGTTAGGTTAGTGAGTCAAAACGTGGGGTTAGGTTGCTTATTTTTCATATCTCCTATACCAGCGGTTCTTATCCTGGGGGGCGTGAGTAACTACCTAATTAAGGGTAATTACTTAGGGGGGCATGAGCCAAGAGAGAAAAAAGAAGAACAGTAAAGTATTTAACTTTAAGTTCGGCCTTCGCTTTAACATGAAGCTCGCTTGCGAGAGTGAGCGAAGAAAGTCTGTAGCTACAGAGAAGCAAGTACGAGTGAATAACTCTGCGGTGACGCTTTGTAATATTTCACTAACTCTTCAGACTTTTATGCAATATTATTTTATATTATTATTACTATTATTATTGTTATTATTATCATTAATATTTTCATTATCATTATCATTATCGTAATTTCTATTGTTATTATTGTAATAATTATTCTTATAATTTCTAATATTATTATATCAAAATTACCATTATTACTATTATCATTACAAGTTTCATTATTATTATCATTATTATGTTATCATTTTAATATTATTTTCATAATTTTTATTTTCATTGTTATCATTATTGTTATTATTTTTTTATTATTTAGAATCATTATTATCATTATTATTACTATTATAATTGTTATTTGATCAAAATTACTATTATCACTATTATCATTATAAGTATCATTATTATTATCATTATTATATTACTATTATTTATTATTATTTTTATTATTATTATCATTATTGTCATTATGTTGTTATCATTTATTATTATTTTTATTATTATTATCATTATTGTCATTATTATGTTGTTATTATTTATTATTATCTTTATTATTATTAACATTATTAATATCATCAGCAGCTATTATTATCAATATTATTATTGTTAATACTGCAGCAATTCAAAGACACGTAGCACACATACGTAGCGTAGCGCGCGTAGCTCCTGGTGTGCGGCGGCCTTTAACCGTGATCTAACTAAATTGCTGGGTGTTTGCAAAGTGTTAATGAATAATTATGTGCACATTAAGTGTTCAAAACACGCATTTTTCTGATTCAGGATTATTTTGAAATATTTTGGTCGAATAAGTGAGGGGGGGGGGGGGGGGCATGAAGACAATGACTAACTACTAAAGGAGGCGTGGTGGTTAAAGGTTAAGAAACACTGTCCTATACACTCTCTTTCCTCTCCAAAACATTATATACCTCCGAAAGTAGTGATTCGCGACGGAAACTCGGAAAGTTTCTCAGAACCCATTTAGGTAAACAAAAACCATACTCCCAATCGGGTAGGGAATTTTGGTTCTAAGAGTAAAAATTTCCCAAATGAGGTTTTAGTCACATAGTGTGTTTTTAAAAGATGGGATACGAAAAGTTTCTTGAAATTTTTCTATATAAAGAACCAAGTTACGAGTCCGTCCCTGCGGCTGCACTTGTATATACACCCTATGTACTATATGCACTTTGATACTATGTCCCCTAATGTGCCTATATTATGAATTTTTTTTTTTGCTCTAGTACTTAAGTTAACTCCTTGTCTTGTTGTTGTTGCTTTTTTTTTGTCTGTATGCCTCCGGGTGTTTATAAAATTATTATTATTACTTGCCTCATGTGTCAGGAAGTAGAGGTACTGCTCGTAGGTGAGGTGCTGCGAACTCAGGTACTCTGCGATGCAGTTCTCGACTCGCCTCTCCACCTTCAGCAGGACTCCCACGTTCTGTGTCAGCACCTGCAATGCATGGCTACCTCAGTGCTTGGAGGATAGAATACTGTATATGAAAAAAAATATATACGCTAAAAAACAGACCAACCATTATAATGCGGTTCTGTCGAATCCAGGTGCGAGTTTTCAAAGTGTTTATATAATTACACACGTGCATTACGATCACCATTTAGTAAAGCTGCATCATTAACTAGACAAAAGACTTACATTTGCAGTTAAACTGAATTATTAGTCTTGTTAGATCTTGTGATTCATGTAATTTCTAACGGAACTTCATGGCTAATCGCTTTGAACCTGCTTTCACATAATACTCTTACATGATGCACAGGTGGCTCTCGCAATCGTCACCGTGTTTTTTTTTAAAAGAAGGACTTTGTACTTTGTATGCAATTTTTATTCATCACGTTATCAAAAGTTCAACAACCAATCAATATATAAAATTTACTGCACTTATTTATAAATATATTTATATTTCCACATAACATTGAATATTCAAGCGCTGAAAACATGACATTTATTGATTAACTACAGTATAACAAGTTTTTTTTCCATGAGATATACCAATCGTTGATGTTAGTTAGTTATTTTCTGTATATGTGTGTGTGTGTGTGTGTGTGTGTGTGTGTGTGTGTGTGTGTGTGTGTGTGTGTGTGTGTGTGTGTTGTGTGGTGTACAACTATATGATATATATATATATATATATATATATATAAGAGAGAGAGAGAGAGGAGAGAGAGAGAGAGAGAGAGAGAGAGAGAGAGAGAGAGAGAGGAGAGAGAGAGAGAGAGAGAGAGAGAAGAGAGAGAGAGAGAGAGAGGAGAGAGAGAGAGAGTCACACTGAGTCATCGTCGCGACCACTCTTCCTCACCTCTCTTTTTTTCCTCTTTTTACAGGACGCAGCAAACGGTGGCCGTGCACGTTGCGAGGAGTGAGGCCAAGTTTGTGTTGTTTGTCACCATGTTCGAGATGTGTACCCTGGAGGCGTTGCAGCCTTCCACTTCTCAGCGCCAGTATCTTCTGACCCTCGGCGGGACCACGGTTTGGTGAGTGTTATGTCGGCCGTGTGTTGTAGTGTTAAATCATAGTATAGACAGCAGAAAGCAATCTCTCCTCTTACCTTATTTAGCTTTAACTCTTTAAGGGAGTTTCATCATTTCCACCAAGATTCGAGATCAAGCTGCGACTTCCTCATTTGGAAGAGCACGAATCATAGGTCTTAATATTTTTTGCTTAGTTTTACGGAGAGCACGTATGTGTATACACGGGCGAGATGGAGTTATATAGGGAGTCAATATTAACAACTGAGATGGTGTGGATGGCTTAGGTGACCCTCTGAAGGACTACATGTCTTGCATCACTAACCACTTTTTTTCACAAACTTGCTAAATAGTAATGAATTGTTCACCAGCTTATCATATTAAGATTACCACTGGTCTTGTGTCGCCTCCGTGGTGTAGTGGCTAGCGCGCCTAGCTACCAATCCGCGGGCCCTGGATCGAATCCGGGTCAGGGCAAGTCGGTGGCCAGCCCAAACAGCTGTTCATCCTTCCTTTCAAGGATGGTAGATAAATGGGTACCTGGGGAAGGTAACTGTGGTAACCTGGATGTCACACTAGCCTAGTGCCCCGGGGTAGCGGGTTCTCACCCACAACAGCAGGCTCAAGGGCTAATGCAACGGAGATGAGCACCGAGGCCACGCGCCCCCATAGCGTATGCCTCCATCTTTACCTTACCTTACTGGCCTTGTAGCGCAAAAAAAAAATCACCATATACAAAGACTTATAGCGTGAAATCGCATAGCACTTCAACGACTGAATTTACACCAGTACCTTTAGGCGAGGTGGCCTAAGGGTACATATTCAGTGCATGTGTTGTCGCCCTTAAGATGAATGAAAGAAGAATGTTCTGCTGTTGCAATGCGTCTTTAAAGAATTTTTATCCTTGTAATTTGCATTGAGATCTTTCAAACGTGGATGAAGTGCAATGATTCTTTTGTTGAAGGTAGAAGCTTTCACACAATGGAAGTATCATCCGCCAGACGGTTCAGTCACCCGGAGAGGCCTCCCGCCCTTTTGTGTGTGTGTGTGAGAGAGAGAGAGAGAGAGAGAGAGAGAGAGAGAGAGAGACTCGTAAGATCGCTGTGAAGAACATGTCAGTGTATGTTGGAGGCACTCGAGCACCTCTCTTCACGCCCCATTCAAGTGTCGGGTGACGCCGACGTGACGCGTAGGCAGGTATCACGGCAGGTATCACGGCAGGTGTTGTGGTGTGTCTGGGGATGTTGAGGTGTCAGAAGCGATGTTCCCTTATATAAGTAAAACACGAAGCTTTGATAGTACGAATGTAACCTTTGGAATCCTTTGATCGTAAAAGTGGAGAAATTTTATGGGTCTTCACCTGTACATATTAATCAGCTTTTTTTTGTGTCTGTGTGTCAGAGAGAGAGAAGGATAGAGAGAGAGAGAGAGAGAGAGAGAGAGAGAGAGAGAGAGAGAGAGAGAGAGAGAGAGAGAGAGAGAGAGAGAGAGAGAGAGAGAGAGAGGAGAGAGAGAGAGAGAGAGAGAGAGAGAGAGAGAGAGAGAGAGAGAGAGTCCGGGAAGAGAATATTTCACAGCTGTTTTTCGAATACCAGAGAAAAATGGCTTGATGTCAGAATATTATGGGGATGTGAACTTTGGTGACCCGTGCTTTGTGTCCGGCTGGTGACCCTTGCGCTGAGTGACCAGGGCGCGGGGCGGGGGGGCGGGGAGGACCTAGCTAGGGGGCGCGACTGGTTGTTCTTGTCAGCAAGGTCACTGCCTTCGTGATGGTGTCTTCGGTGCCTCCACAGTCGACACTTGTAACCCGAATGCCTGGTGTGTCCTCAAATTGAAGAGAAAGTTTGTTTGACGATGTGTTTTATATTTTTGTTTTGAATTTGTGTCGTTTTTTATGGGTCTGATGATCTCATTTGTAGGATATCGTAGGAGTTTTATGTTTTTAGGCATAGGAATAGCTCGTGTGTGTGTGTGTGTGTGTGTGTGTGTGTGTGTGTGTGTGTGTGTGTGTGTGTGTGTGTGTGTGTGTGTGTGGTGTGTGTTGTGTGTGTGTGAGTTTACGCGTGTGTGTCAAGATTTCTGAATCTGAAAATGGAATGCACAGAAAATCTCGCATCATTTAAAAGCTGTTATTAGACATGAACACGTGTGGTTTTCGTTGTGGTTGTTAAAGGCATGACACACACACACCACACACACACACACACACACACACACACACACACACACACAGCTCGCACAGGGAAGCACGCTCGGTTCACAACCGAGAAGTCCCGGGTTCGATCCCCGGGCGGAGCGGAAACAGATGGGTTGTTTCCTTAAAACCCTAGCCCCTGTCCACCCAGCAGTGAATGGGTACCGGGTGTTAGCCGGGGTTTGTGACCTGCTCTCCGGGGTGCTGGCTTCGGCCAACACAAAGCACTAAGGATGAATGATAAAAATGTTGATATGGAGATGGGGCCACACGAACATTGC
>JACEEZ010015032.1:40000-60000 GCA_016584305.1 Chionoecetes opilio
TCTAGGACGTCAAACCATAGTACCTATCCTCCTTTCCCACCCTCCCATTACGCCCTTCCTGCCCCTTACGGCCTTACGCCTCCATTCCCCCACCAATCCTCCTCCGATTATGCTACCCTTCGGCGTCGTAGAACCTGTTACACCTGCCGCCGGGGCTGCTATGACGCCATCCCGGGCCGAGGGGATATCACTGTGACGTCACGCTACCATATTAACATAGGAGGGAGCTCAGGGGCACCGACAATGGACCACTCTGTTCATTAAGGCTGGCGGCAGGGCGGGTATAGGGAGGTCAGGACTCAGGAGCAGCTCTGAACTCCCTCTTTCTCTTCTTTGCTATCTTGCCTCACTCATCCATCCATGGCCTATCACTCTCACATCCTCTCATTACGCAACTCTCACGCACTCCTATGAAATCTCTCTCACATCTTCACGTCGCCCCTTTAACCCCTTCAAGCCCAGATTTTTCCTTTGCTATATAAAATCGTCTGATGTTAGCTATAAAATTACGAAAAGTGTCATAATATATACTAAATTAGCTAGAGGACAAGGGTGCAATACAGGGGATATATATAAGATAGTCTATATTAATTAAAATCGTCTATAATGGTCGCCAAATTAGAATGAAAATATACGTTCTGGGCCTCAAGGGGTTAACTTCACCACACTCATTTGGAACGATATAGATTCGATGTAATCAACGTATCTAAAATTCATCTTCGGAGATTTATGTGATTTTGAATGATTTGAAAATAAGACAAATGATAGGTAGTCATTAATTCGCAAATGGGAAGTGAAAGTGTTACGTGGTTGAAAATATGTAAAAAAAAAAAACATTCTTGCTTTAGTATTTGTGTTTATTATTTGTTCATAGGGCCCAACGCAAAACATTCAAATCGCATTATAGTATATTTCAGAGACTATTGTTTATATACCGCATCATAGAAATAGCTATAAGATATTCCTCCAGGTACATATCATTTAAGCTGTTGTATTAATGGGGATTTCAGCGTCTGTGTCTTGCAATCCCCCGGTAACTGCCTTAAAAGGGGAAAAGAGGAATGAAGGGAAGGAGGGGACAAAGGAAGAAGAGGGAAAGGAAGGAAATATAAAGAAAAAGGAAAACAGAAGAGGAAGCAGAAAAAAAATGAATAATATATTCAAGGTGTTGGAATGTCCATAGGGGGATTTGTCAACCAACTCTCTTCTGTTCGTGTAGTGTTCAGAGGTGCGGCGGGAACAGGATCAGCCCAAGCCCAACCTTGTGAACTCTTTTATGGCACGAGTATTGACGCACTTCTGCAACTAATTTGGCTTCTTGTTTTATCACTTTTTCTGCTACGCATACCTTTAAGGGCGTAGCGATTGAGAGCTAACTATTATCCTCGTTTTTATAGATTTTTTTTTCATTTACGTTTGTAGGCCATGACCAGTCTCTTAATTAAACGTAGAAAAAAAAAGAAACACTGATTGATAGAGTACATAGTTTTGGATCGCAGTAGTGTAGTTGAATATAATTAGTCACACAGGTAGGTAGGTACTATAATAACACCCAGCTTCTCTTCATGAATGGGTGACTGAATGGTATAGTGCTCGTTAGCCATGGTAGGCAATCCACCTACCGTAGATAACAGTAAAGTCGCCAGGACAAGGTTTCTTTTCCATATACAGACGTGTGGTGGCGTTAATAGTTACATTTCTACATCCATGATTTCAGGACAGTTAGAAGGGGCTATCTGGAGAGTCTGTGTCATTTTGTGTCTTCATCTGTGTCATAGTATGGCTATAAATGAACAAATTACAAGAATATCTACAAAGTGGCTACCACCAGTAGAGTCGCCATCTAGTGTTTATTTACTGAGTGTCGTACCGCTGCCGTCGTCGCCCGAAAAAAAAACGCGTAGCGAAATTTGAAACCGTCTATAGTTGCAGATACAAAGCATAAAACAACGCTGAAACAGGATAGATTATACAGTCATGATATAAACTACTGTGTATCATCTTCAGTGGCACATAAAAATCAGTAGTAATGCTATAATTCGTAATATATGGCGGCTGGCGACTTGACTGCAGGTGGCGACTTTACTGTTATCTACGGTAGCGAGAGGGACAACTCTGGCCACAAATCTTTCTTCATTTATTCTTAGTTTTCTTTCTTCCCCTATTTTGCTCCTCCATGCCTACTTAATTTCTTTATTTTCTCTCTTTCTATGTCCTTCCATCCCTTCTCCACCTCCTTCTCGCTCTCTGAGTAAAACCTTATGATCATCTATCTATCTATAATAATATAAGCGAAAGTGTGTCTGTCTGTCTGTGTGTGTGTGTGTGTGGTATAGGTTCCGCCCCCCGTGGCGCAAACACCTCATATGGCACATTTTTGGAATCAGGTTGACCAGGGAAAGGTCATAAGCCCACTTATGAGATGATCCGATCACTTTTTTTTTTTTTTTTTTTAGCAGCCTATTAGCGAGAATTGTGAAAAAAAGTGGGTTGCGAGAATTGAGGAAACCTTGATGTAGGGTGATGGGTAATGGGTGAGTGAATGGGTGGGGTGATGGGTAATGGGTGTGGGGTGATGGGTGAGTGAATGGGTGGGGGGTGATGGGTTTGGGGTGATGGGTGATGGGTGAGGGAATAGGTGGGGGGTGATGGGTAATGGGTGAGTGAATGGGTGTGTGGTGATGGGTAATGGGTGAGTGAATGGGTGGGGGGTGATGGGTAATGGGTGAGTGAATGGGTGGGGGGTGATGGGTAATGAGTGAGTGAATGGGTGTGTGGTGATGGGTAATGGGTGAGTGAATGGGTGGGGGGTGATGGGTAATGGGTGAGTGAATGGGTGGGGGGTGATGGGTAATGGGTGAGTGAATGGGTGGGGGGTGATGGGTAATGGGTGAGTGAATGGGTGGGGGGTGATGGGTAATGGGTGAGTGAATGGGTGGGGGGAATACATACATTTCTACATCCATGATTTCAGGAAAGTTAGAAGGGGCTATCTGGAGAGTCCATGTTTGGTGGGCCGAAGGCCCACCAAACACAGGTGGTGGGCCGAAGGCCCACCAATAGCCCTCCGCAGGAGCTAGCCAAAAAGTCCGCCCGGAGGGCGGCTTTGCGGCTAGTCTATAATAATATAAGCGAAAGTGTGTCTGTCTGTCTGTCTGTCTGTCTGTCTGTCTGTCTGTCTGTTGTCTGTGTGTGTGTGTGTGTGTGTGTGGTATAGGTTCCGCCCCCCGTGGCGCAATCACCTCATATGGCACAATTTTGGAACCGGGTTGACCAGGGGAAGGTCATAAGCCCACTTATGAGATGATTCGATCACTTTTTTTTTTTTTTTTTTTTAGCAGCCTATTAGCGATAATTGTGAAAAAAAAGTGGGTTGCGAGAATTGAGGAAACCTTGATGTAGGGTGATGGGTAATGGGTGAGTGAATGGGTGGGGTGATGGGTAATGGGTGTGGGGTGATGGGTGAGTGAATGGGTGGGGGGTGATGGGTTGGGGGTGATGGGTGATGGGTGAGGGAATAGGTGGGGGGTGATGGGTAAGGGTAAAAAAAAGCGAAAGTGTGTCTGTCTGTCTGTCTGTCTGTCTGTTTTGGTTGTGTGTGGTGTGTGTGTCTGGTATAGGTTCCCCCCCCCGGGCGCAATCCTCATAGGCACTTTTTGGACCGGGTTCCCGGGGGGAAAGGTTTTAAGGGCCCATTATGAGATGATCCATCATTTTTTTTTTTTTTTTTTTTTTGAGCCTATTAGCGATAATTGTAAAAAAAAAAGTGGGTTGCGAAAAAATTGGGAAACCTTGATGGGGGTGTGGGTAATGGGAGTAAAGGGTGGGGGTGAGGGGTATGGGTTTGGGGTGGGGGGTGAGTGAATGGGGGGGGGGGTGATGGGTTGGGGGTTTGGGTGTGGGGAGGGAATGGGGGGGGGTGATGGTTAATGGTAAATATAAGCGAAAGTGGTCTGTCTGTCTGTCTGCGTCTGGTGTGGTGTGTGTGTGTGTGTGTGTCGGGTATAGGTTCCGCCCCCCGTGGCGAATCACTCATATGGCACTTTTTGGAGCCGGGTTCCCGGGGGGAAAGGGTTTTTAAAAAGCCCAATTATAATGATCCGTCATTTTTTTTTTTTTTTTTTTAGCAGCCTATTAGCGAAAATTGTAAAAAAAAAAGGGGGGGTTGCGAGAATTGAGGAAACCTTGAGTAGGGTGAGGGTAAGGGGTATGAATGGGGGGGGGTGGGTAATGGGTGTGGGGTGATGGGTGGGGTGAAGGGGTGGGGGGTGATGGGTTGGGGGTGGGGGTGAGGGTGGGGGAAATAGGGGGGGGGGGTGAGGGGAAAGGGTATAAATGGGGTTTGGTGAGGGGGTAAGGGGTTTGGGGAAAGGGTGGGGGGTGTGGGAAATGGGTGAGGAATGGGGGGGGGGGGTGATGGGTAATGGGTGAGTGAATGGGTGGGGGTAATACATACATTTCTACATCCATGATTTCAGGAAAGTTAGAAGGGGCTATCTGAGAGTCCGTGTTTGGTGGGCCGAAGGCCCACCAAACACAGGTGGTGGGCCGAAGGCCCACCACCCATAGCCCTCCGCAGGAGCTGGCCAAAAGTCCGCCGGAGGGCGGCTTTGCGGCTAGTAATAATATAAGCTAAAGTGTGTCTGTCTGTCTGTCTGTGTGTGTGTGTGGTATAGGCTCCGCCCCCCGTGGCGCAAACACCTCATATGGCACATTTTTTGGAATCAATTGACCAGGGGAAGGTCATAAGCCCTTACGAGATGATCCGATCACTTTTTTTTTTTTTTTTTTTTTTTAGCAGCCTATTACGAGAATTGTGAAAACAAAAGTGGGTTGCGAGAATTGAGGAAGCCTTGATGTAGGGTGATGGGTAATGGGTGAGTGAATGGGTGGGTGGATGGGTAATTGGTGTGGGGTGATGGGGTGAGTGAATGGGTGGGGTGATGGGTGAGGGAATAGGTGATGGGTAATGGGTGAGTGAATGGGTGTGTGGTGATGGGTATGGTGAGTGAATGGGTGGGAGGTGATGGGTAATGGGTGAGTGAATGGGTGGGGGTGATGGGTAATGGGTGAGTGAATGGGTGTGTGGTGATGGGTAATGGGTGAGTGAATGGGTGGGGGGTGATGGGTAATGGGTGAGTGAATGGGTGGGGGGTGATGGGTAATGGGTGAGTGAATGGGTGGGGGGTGATGGGTAATGGGTGAGTGAATGGGTGGGGGGAATACATACATTTCTACATCCATGATTTCAGGAAAGTTAGAAGGGGCTATCTGGAGAATCCATGTTTGGTGGGCCGAAGGCCCACCAATAGCCCTCCGCAGGAGCTAGCCAAAAAGTCCGCCCGGAGGGCGGCTTTGCAGCTAGTCTATTATAAATCATCAGCACTGCCTTAGTGATCCCTGTTTTATGGGCGCAAGGAGATGACGGTTACCAGTAGTTGGGTGGTAAATGCAAATACAATAGAAAGCTTTAACCCCTTGAGACCCAGAACGTAATTTCCATTGTAATTTGGGTATCATTAGACAGTTTTTAGTGAATATAAGCAATATTTTATAGATATGACCTGTTTAGTATCCTTGTTGAATAACAAATTTGGTATATTCAGTTACTTTTCGAAATGTTATGGCTCGACAACAGACACTTTTATATAGCAAAGGAAAGATCTGGGCGTGAAGGGGTTAAGAGAAGATTATATAGATTTATGGACGAGCATGAGAGATTGTGTTACGAGTAAGTAAACAGATGTCTTGCGTAAGGACTGGCAATCTGCAGTCTCCTCTTGGTCTTATGTGTTCTTATAATATCATCTTAAGTAATCAATTATTTTATTCGAAACGAGGAAAACTTGTCGCATGTTTGTTACTTTTGGACATAGGAAAAAGATTATGACTAGATATTTACTGATGTTATGATTTAGTTGTGATTTAAAGGGATCGTGTACCAAAATGTTTGCAGAGGGTTTGTGTCTTCATATTATCTACGTATTGGTATAAGTAACGTAAAAAGAGGGACGCCCAAGGATTACTAGCTGTTTTTTGCTTCACTGGGCTTTATACATTTGCACAGAATCCAGATTAGTAGGAAGCAGAAGGAATATTTTCATGACGTAGCCTATTTTGTGTTCTATTTTCTATATCTTTAATTTTCATCCATACTTCCTCGCATTGGGGGGTAAGAGGCATGTTTTATGCACTAAAACATATATATAGGAGTATTACTGTTATTATTACCTCCGCCAACGAAGTTGGAGGGGTTATGTTTTCACCCCGATCTGTCTGTCTGTCTGTCTGTTTGTTAGTGTACAGGATTTCTCAAAAAAGTTACCAATAGATTTGGACCAAACTCGGTATACCAAGTCTATTTGGTATAAGGAAGAACTGATTTAATTTTGGATGAAATCTATTGACAACTGTTGTCATGGCAACCAATTGATGAAATATTCGGCCGGAGGTATGCGCTCATACTGAGTGCATATATATATATATATATATATATATAATATATATATATATATATATATATATATATATATATATATATATATATATATTATATATAATCACAACTGTTGCCATAGCAACCAATTGATGAAATATTCGGGCGGAGGTATGCGCTCTACTGAGTGCCCCCCCCCCCCCGTTGTTAATGTAACGCGGGAAAATGGGTTAAAACTTTTGACTCGTGATTGACGAAGAGTTTACGTTGAGTGGGAGGGGGTAAAGTAATATATAAATGTCGAGTAATGAAATGCGTAATTTTCCTCCACTCCTCAGTTCTGAATCACTATATAAAAATATATTTTGATATATTTTGTACCGACGGTAGCTGGTGACGTCAGCGGGCAGGCAAGGAGGAAGGTAGATCGCCATATTAGATGTCATTGGGGTCCACGTGTCAGAGTGGAGAGACGTGCGGGGAGGTGTGGTTTTCAACCCTTGATAAGGGTTCAAGGTAGCAGTGGAGGGACGGCTGGATGAGCGGCTGGATGATCAGCGGGGGAACAACTGTGAACGCCTCTGTTTGAACACCAGGATACAGCTAAGGATTAGTCTCATAGCTGGAGTGTGTGGGCATTGATACTTGACTCAGAGAATCAGTGTGACGGGAAAAGTTACACAGAGAACCAGTGACGGGAACTTTACTCAATGATTTAGGTTAAGAAGGAGTTATAGGATTACGTTTGTGAGCACGAGCTGAGAGTCGCGTCGTGTCGATGTTGTTAGCATTAAGTATATATTTAAGTTGAGAGATAAGTTAATGATTTAGGTTAAGAAGGAGTTATAGGATTACATTTGTGAGCACGAGCTGAGAGTCGCGTCGTGTCGATGTTGTTAGCATTAAGTATATATTTAAGTTGAGAGATAAGTTAATGATATAGGTTAAGAAGGAGTTGGGAAGTAATTACTGTTGAATCAGTAAAGTGCAAATATATTAAGTTTCTGATAATGCATTGTTATTCAGACCCATTAGTACTTACATATTTTCTTAATCTTATATATTTTTTTCCCACTTATTGTGGGTGGTGGCAGCGTAATAGCCAGGATTGTGGAGCCCTCTTGAATTAACGTCAAAGTAATAAACCTATAAAGGGGGGTCGCTACATTAATATAATTTTTTTTATTATCATTGTTAGCCTTATTATTAATAAAATTATTATTAAACCGAAAATAGAAAGAGCAAAATTCTAAAAAAAAAAGTCATATACCATCAGAATCTGGTGTTTAAAAACAAAAAAAATGAAAATATGAAGGAAAAAAAGAATATCAGGAAAAAAAGTTAATTACTCACTATCAAAATTGGAACCGAAAATAGAGAGAAGAGTAAAATTCTTGAAAAAAGTCATATACCATCAGAATCTGGTGTATTTTTTGTTTGGTTTTTTGTTTGTTTGTTTGTTTAGAGGATAATTCCTCAGAGCCATAGTGATCTACCGCTGCAGCTTAGTGTTGGCCGAAGCCACCACCCCGGGAGGGAGGTCACAAACCCCCGGCTAACACCCGGGACCCATTCACTGCTGGGTGGACAGGGGCTCGGGTTTTAAGAAAGACCACCCATCTATCTTCGCTCCGCCCGGGGATCGAACCCGGGACTTCTCGGTTGTGAGCCGAGCGTGCTAACCACTACACTACGGAGTACCCTGTATAAAAAAAAAAAAAAAATCTGAAAGAAAAAAAGAATATCAGGAAAAAAGTAAATTACTCACTGTATCAAAATTAGAACCGAAAATAGAAAGAAGAGCAAAATTCTTGAAAAAAAAGTCATATACCATCAGAATCTGGCGTATAAAAACAAATTTGCAATAATTATTTAAATAATTAACTTTTTTTCCTGATATTCCTTTTTCCTTCATATTTTTATTTTTTTGTATTTATACGCCAGATTCTGATGGTGTAGGACTTTTTTTTCAAGAATTTTGCTCTTCTTTATATTTTAGGTTCCAATTTTGATACAGTGAATAATTAACTTTTTTTCCTGAAATTCTTTTTTTCCTTCATATATTTTATTTTTGTTTTTATACACCAGATTCTGATGGTATATGCAGTGGCGGAACTGCGGGGGGGGGGGGGGGGCATGTTCCGCCTTATCTTAGGGTGGTGCCCCCCCGGGTGCCCCGCCATTTTTACACCCCTTGTTCCGCCACTGGTGATGAATGGTGGCAAAGTGGCTGTTGTATATGGTGTTGGCGACCCCTTCGTTGCTGAAAGGATCCACATGCGCGAGAAAGAAAGGGAGTTGTGTGTGTGTTGAATCTTGTCATACCAATATGCATATAGTGTTTGTTTGAGGTGTTATTAGGTGGGATGATTGGATTCTTGGTTGCTTCTATCTATTTCATCACTTTCTTTATGAGGAATCTGTAGTTGTGCATGTCAGGACGCCGTTGCATGAGTCTCTTGGTGTGTGAGGCAATCCAGGGCGCGTCAGCTAAGAGGAGCTTCACACTCTTGAGGGAAGGGAAGAAACAGTGGAAAGCTTGCATTGTTGGATGGTAAAAAAATATGCCACTTGTAAATTCTTCCTATCCTCAGCCTCTCACCTCGATGCATGGATGAGATGATGAGGGATCCAGTAGGCGAAGTCAGGGATCCCGGAATCGGTAATACGGCGATAGATAAACGGTGGTGGTTCTGCGTCTGAAGCTAGGCAGTGGCTCATGGGAGGGGGGGGGGGGGGGGGGGAGAGAGATGAGACGAGAAGAGAGAGATGAGAGAGAGAGAGAAGAGAGAGAGAGAAAAAAAATGCCCCAGGTAGTCAAATCAAAGTCGAGTCATGTGTTAAAAAATTGACCACTTACTTGAAGCGCAGGTGGTTTTGAGACTCATGGTGTGTGTGTGTGTGTGTGTGTGTGTGTGTGTGTGTGTGTGTGTGTGTGTGTGTGTGTGTGTGTGTGTGTGTGTGATTGTGCGTGTGCGTGTGCGTGTCAACCATATACGTAGGACGGAGGAAGGCATAGGAGAAGCACTTGATAACCACGAACCTCTCAACATTCAGCTTGACGACTCCTGTTGACACTACAGATCCTTTTACCTGACAGCTTATCACAATATATAATATGGTTCTAAAGTTGGATTTTTCGGCCAGTATATGCATCAATGAATCCTAATTCGATGTTTTCATTCACTCTGGAACTGTATCGTAAAGGTGACTTAAACCCAAAATTAAAGGCATTTTTATTTTTTTCAGTTAGTGGAAACTGACACGTAATGTGGCTGTGAAAACATAATGGTAATAGGGGTCCCGTCAGCGAGCCCCGAGGGTTGTTTGTCTTCGTTCAGGCTGCACGGCTGAAGAGAGAACCTCAGCCGAGCTCATCTATTCACAATACCAGGAATAATGTCTACGGTTTCCCACACTCACTGATCATTTACTTCCATTCAACTTAAAACTATAAAAATATATGGCAGTCTTTTAGCACCAGCGCTAAAAGAGAACTTTACAGCAAGAAGCTGATAAAATACGCGCCACCTCGCAGCGGGCGCCGCGGGAACAAGGTTTGTTAAGGCACAAGTGGTTGTCGCCAAGCTGGCAGACAGGCAGGTTAGGGCAGACTTAAACTACGGGTTGATGGCTGACTGCTGTGGCGGCCGCAGCGGTGCCACGACGGCTTCAGCAGCAGCACAGTTCGGCGCCGCCAGTGGAGGGCAACCCTCTTAACGGGCACCACGACAACCTTGGTTACGGGCCTGGCGCGGCACACCTCTCTGCCTCAGTCTGGTGGGTGTGAGGGCGTGGCTCGGCGGGGACGGGGCATCACCTCCATTCCCCGACGACGTCCCGCCAGGACTCCATGTCGCTCACGCCGCGCCTGAGGGAGCAGAGTGCTGGGGCGCCGCGCCGCCACACCCCCGCCAAACATAGAGGACGAGGCAGCAGAACAGGAACTCAAACATTCAAATGGTGTGCCGCGGAGGAAAACATTTATGCCAGAAGGCCAGCGATGCTTATGCAACATTACATATTAATATGTTCACTTTATACATTAAGACGTCGGGTTTACAAATGCATGTATATTAACGGTAATAATAATGAACAACTGACAGAAACACAAGTGTGCGTGGCGTACTAACACAGTGTGGCCATGACGACGCCCAAAGAGCCCTTGTTAGCTATGCTAGTGAGCTCTCCTCGCCACAGAACAATACTGAGCCACCTTGGGTCGTTAGCGTCGCTCCCATGTGGTCAGAAATAAGTTGAGAAAAAACCCGCAAGTAATATATCATAAATGTACACTGCACCAGTCTGGTATTTCCAGTACGTTGATGAAAAGCAAAGCAAAAACTTCGTGTTTGGGTTGAAGATGGGCTCCCTCCAGAAGGGTCAGGACATCCTCGGGACTACATGACAACGCACGCGGCGCCGCAGCAGAGAGGCAGACACACGGGCACCATGGCCATGCCGCCCTTGGACTCGGAGGAAGAGCCGCTCTCCTTGTAGCCGGCAGATTTTTCCATCCTCCACTTGGCCTTCCCTCGACGACGACCATCCTTCAACGTCATGGTCTGCGGAGGAAACACATGACTCGTTTAGGGGAGAGAGGTAGGGGAGGAGGGGAGGGTGGGAAAAAAAGAGAGAGAGAGAGAGAGAGAGAGGAGAGAGAGAGAGAGAGAGAGAGAAGAGAAGAGAGAGAGGAGAGAGAGAGAGAGAGAGAGAGAGAGAGAGAGAGAGAGAGAGAGAGAGAGAGAGAGATACTCACATGCATAGTCTCGTGGAAGAGCTCATGTCCTGGAGGATAGTAGACGGGGGACCCTGGCTTGTTCTTGGTGGGATCCGGTTTAGCCTCCGCCACTGCAAGCGCCTTGGCGTCAGCATCTGCCCTCACCGACAACTGCAACGGTCAGGAGAGATCAGACTTACGCTCAGTCGTGTCTGGAGTGTGTGGGTTTGAGGAGTGATCGAGTACCATTACTAAACGATATTTTTCACTAATTTATGTGATGTTCCTAAGGTTGTGTGACTAGTGATGTGATGAGCCATGTAACTTTGCTTCCTAGACTACTATAAAAAAATAGGCATCGAGCCGCTCCCAGGAATCCAGCTTAAGTGAATAGACTATAGTAGAGATGTGCAAACAATACACACAATGGAAATTCATATAAAGTGCAGAATGTTAGGTTACTGGTCTCGACTAATTTCAGGTAAAAACACTAAATTATGCTATATAATGTATCAATGTTTGTTGCATTTGGATATGTTAGGGTTATACACTTCTCCATGGGTTGCCTGCATTAAGAATATATTTAATGAGTGTGGTATGTCAGGGATGTGGTTATCACAAAATGTGCCCAACACTACATGGTTTAAGAAAGCAGTTGAAGTGAGATTAAAGGATCAGTGGATTACTACCTGGCATCATAATTTATCAACAAAATCGTTATGCAGTAACTACAATATATTTAAGCAGATTTATGGTATGGAGGTGTACCTCGTCAAACTACCGAAAAGTATTCGCATCCAGGTAACTAGATTCAGAACAAGCAACAATAGACTACCAATAAATGTTGGTAGATACACAGGTGTAAACAGAGAAGATCGTCTTTGTAGCAAGTGTATTGCTAATGTTGTAGGAGATGAATTTCATGTCCTATTCGAATGTACTAACGAGGAAATTGTAAGGCTGCGGGATATGTATATCCAGAAATACTACACAATTAGGCCAACGCATTTTAAGTATGTTGCGTTAATGCAAAGTACCAGTGTGAATATTTTGAAGAACTTGTCATTATTCATCAGATCAATTTTGAGCATGTTTAGATAAGCTAACAAGTATATCTGATTATTAGTTATTTTTATTTATATTTTTCTATGTGTCACTTAGTTTTGGAAATTGACAATTGGATTTTTCCTAACTTTTAGTTTACGTAGTACTTATCTGTATGTGCATGTATGCACACTTATCTTATTGGTATCGTTTAAAATGTCCTGCCAAATGTATTGTATCTTATAGGAGCTGTGCTCCATACTTTATTTATAAAGTCTGAGCAATAATAAATTCTATTCTATTCTATTCTATTCTATTCTATTCTATTCACACACACACACACACACACGCACGCACGCACGCACGCACGCACGCACGCACGCACGCACGCACGCACGCACGCACGCACGCACGCACGCACGCACGCACGCACGCACGCACGCACGCACGCACGCACGCACGCACGCACGCACGCACGCACACACACACACACACACACACACACACACACACACACACACACACACACACACCTGGTGATTCTGGGGCAGGAGAGGTTCATGGTCGGCTGGGTCCCCTCGCCTTGGACTGCGACCTGGAGGACCCCCAATGGGACCGTCCTGGAGGAAGAACACACATCAGAAAAATAGTAAATTCCATTCACTTAGAGATCCGGTCTGGTTGACTGAGAACTTTATTTTATCTCTCTTTTTTTTTCCAATGGGAGTGTATTATATCATTTTATTGTCTTTGTAGTTTAGCACCTATCTCGAGTGTGTTTAGGGTTTCTTTCGCAGTGTTTCCTCTCATCGATGGGACGAAGGATTATCTCACTACCATTAACTCTATAGACCCATCTTCAAACTCGCATCCCAGCCATCCTCTCTTTTCCTCTCACTCCCCATTCACACTCCTCATTCCTCATATTCCTTCACTATTCTACCTCCATCTCAGTTCTTCACCTTTACCTCCAACACGCCATACATCCCTCCCCTCATCCCTCTGTCTCATTTCCTTATATTCTCCTTCCTTCGCCCTTCGCCCCTCATCCTTATCCTGCTAGACCTTTCCAGCTCTCCATCCCTTCATACATTATTCTTGATCTAGTTCTCATACAGTTCTTGTGCTTCCATCATTCCCTAATCAGCCCTTTCTACAATAATATTCGTCTCTTAGTTGTTCTCCCCAACCCACTCATTCCTCGCCCGTATTATCAGTGTGCCTATATACCCAGGAGGTTGTATGGTGAGGTCAAAGCCGAGAGAGAGACCTCCCTTAGCCTTGGGTGAGGTATAGTGTTATGTGTGTGTAGCCTTTAGTAGCAGGGGCTCCACATACATGTACATACAGTATAAAACGGTTGTATGGAGCACACGAGGCGGACTTCATTACACGATACACGAGACAGAAAGATAACGCGAACATATATAGACAGGACAGTGTTGGACAGATCACCTTAATTGGTCATTCAGCACTCACGCTCACTGATGACTGACAGGACTAACTAACTATGGCTAATTAGTGTTCTCGTCAACGTCGCCGCCGCTGCTGCCGTCATCGTTAACTCGCTACCTAATATTATGGGCCTTTCATTTTCTTTTCCTTTTCCTTTAAAGAGAGAGGACGCGCTTGCCTAAAGGGATGCAGGGGTCGTGACTCAACCAGATTTATCTATTCGTCTATATATTTACTATTATCTATTTATTAATATCTATCCATCTTATTTGTTATTTATCTGTTTCATATTTGCATAAGCTTCGTGGTGCTCTTTGCATGCACCATAGTATTTTTTTCCCAGGAAAGGAAAGGGTTGCGACTACATGAAGGCAAGTGACGCAGCGTGATGACAGGGACGCCTAGGATCTCTTATATTGGGGGCGCGCCACATTTCCTACACCATGTATACTACACAGCACATCTACAAATTTAGCAGATTTTAGAGTAGTGACATATTTCCTACAGAGATCTCCTACACATAGTAGGTGTAGAAGATATGCCTGACACTTGTTTTTGTGTAGGAAATATGACCGCCTATGTGTAGGAGCTGTGACAGTATGTAAATATGTGCATCTGTAATGTAAATATGTGCATCTGTGTTGAATGCAACGCAGGTACAGTTTGTTGTTCCTGGCCACATTTCGGAGGTACCGGAATCCAGAGTTGTCTTTGTAAACCACTTCGTTGAAGCGGATGTTCCCCTCAATACTAGCCATGCTTGATCCAGGAACAGTGGAGTACAAGGCTCCGAAATGCCGTCTGTCCCGACGAATGGAGAACAACCTAAACTAGACTCTTGTCTGAATGCGAACGATACTTGTCTCTCTGTTTTGGTTGCTTCAAGATACTGCGCAGAAAGGACATATAACAAGCTAAGTACTTGTTGACTGGTCAAGATCGTCAGGAGTGTAGTGAGCCAGAAGCGCCGAGTACAGAGGCGCCCCACTAAGGGGGTGTAGGAGATACGCTGTATCCTTGTAGGAAATATGTCACTACTCTCAAAACTGCTAAATTTGTAGGAGGGCTTTGTGTAGGAAATATGCTGGATACTTGTTTTGGTGTAGGAAATATGACAGCCTATGTGTAGGATATGTGGCAGTACTCCAACTATTGTAGGTTTGTAGGAGATGTGACTACGCCCCCTTATATTCAAGGTACTCTAGGGACGCCGTGGCTGCGGCGACGGCGACAACTACGGGGCGACGGTCCAGACTGGGCGAGTTTACGTCGTGTTTTGTGAGGGTTGAGTGCTGTGCTTTCACCCGGTGCTGCGGTGCTGCTCTCGGCTTTTCTTATTCAGTTTGATACTGATTTGATTGGTTATTTATATATCATTATTATCATTGTTATTATCATCATTATCATTATTATTTTTTCCCAAGAACATGCTGTGTATTTTTTAACCCCGTGAATTAGAGAGATGAAGTTTCCCTAAAACTTGTCACGCGTGTGAAAGCGGTTCTTCGTCAGCCCGGCAGTGAGGACCGTCCGCCCCAAGAGTGAGTGCTAACTAGCGTTACCTCAGCCGATGGGGGAATGGGGGAATGTTTTCGCAAGGTCATTTCTCTCTCTGTTCTTGTAATGTACTGCTGTAAAGTTGGAAACACTGTTAAGTTCGAGACATTGTAATGTTGTAGCGTAGTATTCGTTCATTGTTAAGAACCCCAAGAAGGGTGGAGGATGCTTGGGGGGAGACAAGGAGGAAGGAAGGGCTCACCTCTGAGTCAGAGAAGGAGGTCATGAGGTCATCCACGCGGCGAGGAATCTTGCCGTTGTCCGATGACTTGATGGGCGAGGTGCTGGGGAAGGGCAGCGTGTCGTTCTGGGGTCGCCGGACTCGCTCCAGGGAGTCTGAGTGAGACGTTCTGGACACATTGGTTACATAGGTCACGTGGTGGGGCGAGACAGGTGTTCGGGGCTCCGGGGACACGGACCGCCCACGGCTGGAGTATGGGGTGGAGGTGAGGGGAGGAACATCGCCGTCGGGTGTGCCAGGGTATCCTCCAGAGTGGGTGGTGCGGGTGGTGGTCTTGTGCATGGAGATCGAATACGAGCCGGGATGACCGGGCTGACCGGGCTGACCGGGGTCGTCCAGGTTGTTAGGACCGTCGGGACTCCCCGGCTCGCGAGGCTTACGTGGGTAGCCTGGGTCATCTAGTGGGAGTTTGCCGGGACCATAAGGTGGTCCTCCTGGGCCACCGGGACCATAAGGTCCTCCTGGGCCACCGGGGCCATGTGGGCCAGAGTGATCGACGTTGGTGGTGTCAGTGCGGTTGACAGTCCGATTAGAGTAGGAGTGGATGTTGTAGTTGGTGGTGGAGGAGGGCGTACCTGGCTGACCTGGCTGCCCGGGGTGCCCAGGGTGACCGGGTTGGCCGGGGTGACTGGGGTGACCGGGGTGCCCAGGGTGACCGGGTTGGCCGGGGTGACTGGGGTGACCGGGGTGCCCAGGGTGACCAGGTTGGCCGGGGTGACTGGGGTGACCGGGGTGGCCGATAGGGCTGACCTGAGTGGGCTTTACGGGTGCAGGGACGTAACTGGGGTGTCCCGGTTGGCCGGTGTGCGTGGAGGTGTCGGTGTGGGTGCGGTGCGTCGAGTGTGAGTACTGATTGGAGTGGGTGGAGGGCGCCACCTGGAGCGCTGGCGGGGGTGACCCAGGGGCCATGCTGGGAGGTGGAGGAGCCCCGTCAGGGAGGGGCTGGCCGGGCTGGATGGTGTAGTGGTAAGAATAGTGGTAGATGATGGGCTGCGTCGTTTGTGAAGAAGGTGTAGGGGACGGTGCGCCCTCGCTGGGTGGCACTGACTGGGCGTTGGGCACGTTGACATAGTTGAGGGGTGGCAGCGGCTGTACGCCAGACTTTCCTGTGGTGTCAGTCCCGCCGTAAGTATAGATGTAGGCCACGCCAGGCTCCCGCGGTGATAGCTGTGGAGGCGTGGGCATAGGGATGGGTTCCTTCCATGACTGGCTTCCCGGAGAGACCTGCAAGACAAAGCCAAGTGAGGGAGGGACGGAAGCGGCGGGGTAAATGCAACACTACGTAAAGAGGGACCCATCCTGGCTCTCCTGTGAGGCTCTCAATGTGTCGCCTGACTGAGGTTAGGCTTTCAGCTTTGCTTATGAGTTGTTATTTGTGACTGACTCAACCGTTTTTTTTCTAATGAGGATATTAAAACTAAATAAGCTTGAGATAGTTACTAGTGAAGAAGTTATTCAGCCTAGCAGCCGAGTGAGTCTAGATAAAGGGGGAAAGTGCCGCTGAGGTCTTGCATTGTTAGAGCACTCAGCACCATGCATCTGGGCAGACTCAGACGTTAGATAGCAGTGTACACGGAGCTTGTAGGTAACAGACACTTTTGTGTGAAGTACAGAGAGAAACCCAGGGTACTAAAGAGGAGCCCGTGCCCCATGCTAGGCACTAGTGTGGTCAGGCCGGGCCGGCAGACAGCGTGAGAGGTGCCCAAGGGGCCTGCCACCCTGAGCTGTCACTCACGTGTGGAGCGCCGGCATAACCTGGCCAGAACACTGCACACTGTAGCTGCGGCAGGCGGGGAGAGACCGGCCCACGCTGTAACAAGACAGTCACGGTCTCCTGTACTCTGGCTAGGTAGTGCAGCGGGGGGCAGGGGGCCAGGCACACCCTCAACTTCCCGACCCAAGCAGCGCATGCTAGCTCGCTACTGTGACAGATATTAATGTCCAATACTGAGGCTGTCAGTCTCACAAAGGGACTTATTTCTAAATTTAGTTATGTTGCCGATTATTAGTTTTGACAAAATAGTTTGAATGTGCTAAGAACATGAAGTTGCAGTCAGTTGTTCACAAAATATTAATTTTCTCCATTAATACATGGCATAGCCTGTGTGTAAATTTATGGTATTTGGTCACAAAGCTGGCCTGGTTAATGAGATTGTTACCACTACTATACAAGTGCACTTATAGTACTAAGACATGATACCGTGGCATGATCACTTTTAAACTGCGCTTCCAGTCACCGCGTATAAGTTATCTGCCCGTTGGCGCCAGAGACAGAGAAGCGGTGAAATAATTTTGAGGCGGGAGATCAATTTAGTAAGGCTCCATCACTACCCTCCAACCCCTGTCAGCGAGGCACGTCTGAGGGACACTTGGGTGTGTGCTGGGTCAGGGCGGCTCACCTGTGGAGGAGAGGAGAGTGTGGATGTGGTGGAGGTGGAGGTGTGGTGGTGCTGCCGCTGGAGAGTATCCCTTCTCCTGGCCTCCTCCTCGATGCTCATCTGTGCGTGGCGGCGACGGAGGCAGGACACGAGGCACAGGCGGCAGGGACAGGAGAGAGAGAGAGCAGAGGTGTAGCAGCCACGAGGGTAATGAATTCAGGTCACTATAATGCAGCGAGAGCAAGTGAGTTTAATTAACCCCTTGAGGCCCAGAACGTAATTTCCATTATAAATTGGATACCATTAGACGATTTTTAGTGAATATAAGCAATATTTTATAGATATGACCTGTTTAGTATCCTTGTCGACTAACTAATTTGGTATATTAAGTGACTTTTCTTAATTTTATGGCTCGACAACATACAATTTTTTATAGCAAAGGAAAGATCTGGACGTGAAGGGGCTAAGGGGACGAGAGAGAGAGGAGAGAGAGAGAGAGAGAGAGAGAGAGAGAGAGAGAGAGAGAGAGAGAGAGAGAGAGAGAGAGAGAGAGAATAAAGAAAGGGCGTACCGTAGGAGGGTGGCTGGAATCCTGCGCCTCGTACGTCTTCTCAAACCTGTTGCGCCACACGATGCGTCGCACCTCGCCGCTCTTATTAGGGTCGTCGAAGTCCTCGTTTCTGGTGGACACAAACACGACCATTAGTGATTGCTCTTCCCACACCCATACACACACCCATACACACACACATACACACACACATACACACAATACGTTTATAAGGTCCTAATGTAAAATAAACTGATAGAGAAGGTAGAAATATATAATCATTCATAACTCACTCATTATACCCTCCTGGAACTGCTGCCCGTGTCTGGAATTTCTGGAATGTTATACTTACTCATAATTTGTAGAGGTGTTGGTGGAGGTGAGCCTGCCGTTGGTGAGGGAGGAGGTGCGGGGGTGCGTGGTGGGGCCTGTGGAGGGAGGGGGAGCAGGTTAGAGGCACGCACTCATACACTCAAACGCACTCAAACAACGCACGCACAGTAACTCCATCTCATAGTCGAGTCCGAATTGACATCAGGATGAAATGAAGATGTGTATTGTTATTATTATAAAGCCAATGCTGTTTGTCAAATTATAATTAATATTGTCGAGTTATGAAGCATTGTTATGAAATAGATTCTTAAGTTTCCCCTTTTTTGTCGTCCCTACGAAAAATCTTACTTGGTAATTTTGTATCATTATAGAAATATATGTAAATGAAAAGTTCAATTTTTTCTTCACGTCGTGAGAAATAACGTGAAAAAAACATACACACACACACATAAAACCTTGAAGAAAGAAGAACCATCACCACCTCAAGAACCCGACACACGAATATATACAGCATGCTGAAAACACACGTGCACACACACATCCCCTTCCCACTCCTACAGCCACCTGCCCCTCACACACACACACACACACACACACACACACACACACACACACACACAGCATTAGTGCGTGCCCTCCTAGTCTCTCCGTCAGGCGTTTCACTGAGCCCTAAAGGGAGCCCCGACCTCGACTATATACACATGCCCATGGCGTTACTGTGGGTCGATGTCTTGGCTTCCCTTCGTCTCAGCGTCCTGACGAGGAAGCAGTGACCGGCGCTGCTCAGACACCGACAACAATGTGACAGCTAAAGAATGGCTTGCTTGACCCGCTGACGGAGGCACGGAGCGGGGCGTTAGTAGCTACAACACAGGGCAAAGGTCACGCACACAACACTCTGCAAGAACAACGCACGCACACACACACACACACACACACACACACACACACACACACACACCTCAGTCGTCATTGTTGTCGGTCGTTGCTACATGTCTTTGTGTCCGTGAACGATAAACAAACTACTCAAACAGCAGCAATCAGATAGTGGACAACATATAGATGACCCATGAGTCTATAGCGCCTGGCGGTGTAGCAAGGCCAGTGGGAAGGCGAGAGGGTGAGGCCGGTGGAGGCCACGCCCTGCTTTGATTCTGACTTTTTTTCCTTGATGGAGAAAACATTACCATAGGGCAGGGTTTGACCTCCTTGGCGTGGCTAAGGACACTCTGCTTGCGGGAAAGGAGCTAAGGATGGGAGGATGAGGAGGAGGGCAGCGGGGCCAC
>JACEEZ010015032.1:65000-72500 GCA_016584305.1 Chionoecetes opilio
GGGAGTGCATGGGGCTCGAACACGGATGGTGCACTCGAATACAAAGTCGCTATACCACTGAGCCATCCTATAACAGGCAGACCTATCCTAAACTAACCTAACCTAACCTAACTATAGTCTTCTTTTTTTTTTAACAAGGTGAAAATTTCATTCTATCTTAAAGTCTCATGCTTAAAGTTATGCCTATGTTTACTTGATAATATGGTTAACTATGATAAAATACAGCTGAAATTAAGAAGAAGCTTACTATTCCCTTCTCCTGGCATCAAATATCAGTCAGTAAGCAGCAAGGGGTCAGGATTTTTTACCGCGTTAAAAAAACAGAGTATAGTGAGTGAGAGGAAATCGGTGACTGTGTTCTTTAATGCTGATTGCCACACATGTATCCATTCCTCTGTTGTTGGTTTTGCCTTTTATATTACGTATGTTCTCTTGTTCTTATCCTAACCTAGTATAGGGAGGGATGCTTACCTTGCTAGTGTCACCGGTATCATACTCGTACTTCTCTGTGACCACGTGCGTCTTGTTGTCTGGCGTGCGGTACTCCTGACGGGTGTGACGCACTTGCCCTCCATCATCCACCGTGGGTGCCGGGGCGCTGCTGCTGCGGGAGCCGGCACGCGACCCGTTCCGAGCCTCGTTGCGGGAAGAGCTCCTGAAAGAGGCTTGGGAGTGAGTGCTGCGATAGTGTTACTGTTGTTATTGTTGTGGTTATTGTTGTGGTCAAGCGTGTATTGTAGGAGGCTGTCAGTGGCCCTGTGTGTGTGTGTGTGTTGATCGATCACACTGTAGTCGGTGTGTCTTTGTTGAGTTAGTAGTAAGGGAGTGGGTATGCGAATCTGTCAGCCGTCCATTGTAGTGGCAGATGGAGGGGTCATGGGAGGGGGCAGGGGTGGGTGGGGGAGGGCAAGCACGAGGGCAAGCGTGGTGTACATAAGTGGTCCTGCATCCACCACCACCACCACCACTACTGCCCCCTCACCGCCTCCCACACACCTCCCACACACATAGCCATGGTGAAGGCGCTCGAATGCTGCGGAAATCAAGGCATGCAGCGGAGGGCGGGGCATTACCTTAACGCGCCGCACACACGCCAGCCACGGCAACACACCTCCAGCGGGGAAAACTTTCTGATTCTGTCTCGTCCTCCCGAGTCGCCCAAAAAAAACAAGTCTTGGCCAAGTCACAAGAATCAGTTGCGTTTTACCCCGATGAGGCTCAAGCAACAGGCCGCAATCTTCATACACCTTTCACCTCCAGGAGGCTTACGTAAGGCTTCTGGCCCAAGGCTCCTGCGGCTGCTGGAGTAGTAAGTGACTTCAGGAATGTAACGAAGCAGCCGGTAACATTCATCCCTCCGCCGCAGCTAATAAGGGCCGAGTAAGTAGACTCAGGGGAATCTAAATTTAAATCACTCATCTATGCAGCGTCATGCAGGCAGCTTCACGGCTATAACTAATCAATCTGGTCTACAACTTGCAGTAAACTACGCCTCTAGAGACTAATGTGGTGCTTCATCCGCTGCCGAGGCGAGCACACGGGCGGCAGGGGATGGGATGGAGGCGGTCTGGTGGTGGCATTACCTGAATATTTCCACGAAGCTCTCAGGCCTTTCGTCGTAGGTTGAGGTTCTGGGATGGAACACCGAAAATAGAGTCAGAAAAAGCTGATAGGCTGTCACATCACCTCTTTGGTTAAGTATTTAGTGACGAAGGAAAGGGGTCACAAAGCACAAGAAACCAAACCTGCGTGATGGAGATGCACATTGGGGGAAAAAAGCACAGTTATATGGATTTGAAGAAGAAAAGAAGCAGGATACTCGGATTGCAGGATGTACAGTTAGGCTTAGCAGTAGTGAAATGGGACGTGAGGAAAACCTGAGCAAGAAGAAGCGGGCACAGGGAAGACAAGGAGGATCAGGGGGCGATTTAGCTTCATTAGGGAGAGGGAAGGAGGAAGCCAATGCAAGGTGAAGCAAAACACCCGAAAGTGAGAGTAAAAAAAAAGGGGGAGGGACTTTTATTTCGACCTTAGATTAGATAACTTAAGACTAAGGTTCATTAATTAAAGTCATAATAAGTAAAGAGACGAGACTGTGCCCAGGGATAAAAGGAAGAGGAGGAATAAGGAATATATAAATAAATAAGAACTAGTGGATGTATACATAAAAAAAAAATGTACAACGTAATACAAGATTCAAGGCTAAGAAAAAAAAATTGAGAAAATAAGCAGGCACGGGAAACAAATATATATACACTATTGTCCTTTCTTCCTTTGTGTTGTTTATATACACCAGAGGAACCATCGACTTATTTACATCATGCGGGATTTATAATGCATGTTGGAGGGCAGGGAAGGCTCTCGCTGTCTTGGTCTCGCGAGGAAGCTGAGTCTTTAGCCTTTAGAATTAGTGATTAATTATAAAGGCTTTGCTGAGAGTAATTAACAAGACGTGAGCTCAGCCAGGAATCCAAAGTAACTAATATCATAGCTTTGTTAGTTACTTTGCAGGAATCAAGGGTCGTAATGGTCGTGTTGATGGTCGTCATATGTGTGTGTGTGTGTGTGTGTGTGTGTGTGTGTGCGTGTGCGTGTGCGTGTGCGTGTGTGTGTGTACAGAAGTTACGCCGTTACAATGCATCCTACGTGAGACGGAACTTTAAAGGGCTCAGAATAGACTTGAAAACCCTCCAACTGACTCATATTTGTTTGTACTGACGCAGGGGGGAAGGGTGTGTGTGTGTGTGTGTGTGTGTGTGTGCGAGAGAGAGAGAGAGAGAGAGAGAGAGAGAGAGAGAGAGAGAGAGGAGAGAGAGAGAGAGAGAGAGAGAGGAGAGAGAGAGAGAGGAGAGAGAGAGAGAGAGTTGATGCTTATTGGAAGTGAACTGTCAGTCGGAAAACTTTAAATTCTTTCAGGTGTACACATAGACAGACAGACACCCGGCAAAAAACCCATCTCCGCGGGGCAGTTTCGGGGAAGTGGTGGGGCGGGGCGGGCAGGGAGGACAATGAGACAGGTGGGGTAGTGAACCAGGTAGGGTGAGGGTAGTAGTGGTGGTGGGGGGTTGTGGTGGTGGTTGCGAGGATGTTGATGGTGGTGCGGTGGGGTGAAGGGGACTAGTAGTAGTAGTAGTGGTGGTGGAGGGTTGAGATTGTGGTGGGGTGATAAGAATGATGTATGTTGTGGTGGTAGTAGTGGTGGTGGTGGTGGTAGTAGTAGTGGTGGTAGTAGTAGTGGTTGTAGTAGTGGTGGTGGTTTTCGTGTCTCCCCCTCTCCCTCTCCCTTCCTTCCCTCCTTCCCTCTCCCCTTCTACAAATATGTAAGACTGTGTGAAAACATCTTATATATGATTGCAGCTTTGCATGTGTGTGTGTGTGTGTGTGTGTGTGTGTGTGTGTGTGTGTGTGTGTGTGTGTGTGTGTGTGTGTGTGTGTGTGTGTGTGTGTGTGTGTGTGTGTGTGTGTGTGTGTATATATGTGTGTGCCCACGCAACGCTACATACATACATAGTTCGCGCCATTGCAGACAACTTTCCACCTTTCTTAGAAGAGCTTTATAGCCTCTCATTTGCTTTTTCTTTATCATGTATTTTTGCATTTATTATTTCTTCTTATTTATTGTTCCCGTGACCCCAAGTTGCCCGTCTTGCAGCGTGGCCTTGGAGTCAGGTGGCGTGAGCAGGAGTCTCTCTCTCTTTCTGTCTCTGTCTCTCTCTCTTTCTGTCTCTCTCTCTCTCTCTCTCTCTCTCTCTCTCTCTCTCTCTCTCTCTCTCTCTCTCTCTCTCTCTCTCTCTCTCTCTCTCCTCTCTCTCTCTCTCTCTCGTTGTGACATACCTCTTTTTTCCATGTATCATTGAGACAGTTATGACACCTCATTATTCTCTCTCTCTCTCTCTCTCTCTCTCTCTCTTCTCTCTCTCTCTCTCTCTCTCTCTCTCTCTCTCTCTCTCTCTCTCTCTCTCTCTCTCTCTCTCTCTCTCTCTCTCTCTCTCTCTCTCTCTCTCTCTCTCTCTCTCTCTCTCTCTCTCTCTCTCTCTCTCTCTCTCTCTCTCTCTCTCTCTCTCTCTCTCTCTCGTTGTGACATACCTCTTTTTTCCATGTATTCATGTGAGACAGTTATGACACCTCAATTATTATGGTTCATATTTCATGCCATTATTGCCGACGGTTTACTCGATCTCGCCAACTCAGTATAGCAAATCAAGAAACAATGAAACGCTAACTTATCAATATATGAAAGATGTTATTAAAAAAAACCAACGTGTTCAGTGAGATGTCTTGAAATGTATAGCGGAATGAGTTACTACTATTCAATTTGAGCAGTATATGAAAAAAGATTAATAGTAAAGTAGAGGAGAAACAAATCAACCTGAGTTAGTAGATGTAGGAAAGATAACCGTTCAGATAAAAACGTGTACCTGGTTGCAAAAATTAACAAAAGAAAAACTGACTAGGGGCCCTGGGGGGGGTCACCTAAGGCATTGGGGGGGGGGGGGGGGTCACCTAAGGCATTGGGAGGGGGGGTCACCTAAGGCATTGGGTGGTTGGTGGTACATGATTTGCCGGTGAGGCGGAGGTAAAACAAAAATTGTTGGACACTTAATGATCTAGCCTGGTGAGATGAAGGGTTACTTGTAAAACAGGGATAAGGGTTTCAGTTGAGAAGTGTAAGAATGCAATAATTAAAAAGTGCAGAGAGATGGAGAAGGATTAAAAGTACGTACATAACAGAATAGAAGGAAAGAGTAAATATGAATTGTAAAATGAGGAGAGAGTCGTTATATACAGAAGAAAAAAGAATCGTGTTTCACAAGTGCGTTTAATAATAGCTTGAAGGGAGAATAACCTGAAGAATAGAGATGAAGCTGATTACGTGCAGAGGAGGACGATAAGGAGGAGACGAGGAAGAGGATGGGGAGAACAAGGAAGAGGAGGACATAATTACCTGAAGGAGGAGACAAGGAAGAGGATGGGGAGAAGGAGGAGGAGGAGGAAGAGGACATAATTACCTGAAGGAGGAGACGAGGAGGAGGATTTGGAGGACAAGAAGGAGGAAGAGGAGGAGGAGGAGGAAGAGGAGGACAGAATTGCCTGAAGGAGGAGACAAGGAGGAGGATGTGGAGAAGGAGGAGGAGGAAGAGGACAGAATTACCTGAAGGAGACATTGAAGAGGATGGGGAGAACAAAAAGGAAGAAGAGGAGGACATAATTACCTGAAGGAGGAGACAAGGAAGATGATGGGGAGAAGTAGGAGGAAGAAGAAGAGGACGAGGAAGAGAATGGGGAGAACAAGGAGGAGGAGGAAGAGGAAGAGGATGGGGAGAACAAGAAGGAGGAGGAAGAGGATGGGGAGAGCAAGGAGGACGAGGAAGAGGATGGAAAGGACAAGGGGAAGGAGGAGGAGGAGGAGGACGACAGAATTACCTGAAGGAGGAGACGAGGCTGTTGTCAGATCGGCCGTCCGTCATCTCGCCGTCGCTGCCCACTGTCGTCTTCAAGTCGTCCAGCATCCGATCTGTGGAGGAGGAAAGGAAATGATTAGCGTGGCGGAGTCATGATAGTTTTGACCTCCATATCACCTTTTCCCAGCCAGCGAGCACAGAGCACTCTTCCTCTCCTCCTATCTCGCACTCTTCCTCTCCTCCTCCCCCTACTCTTTTGTTCCTTTTTCCTCCTTCTATTTCTCCTTCTGCTTCTCTTCCTCTCCTTTATCTCGCTCTTTTCCTCCTCCTCCTCCTCCTTCCCCTACTCCTTTCTTCCTTTTTCCTCCTTCTCTTACTCCTCCTGCTTCTCATTTCCCCTTTATTCTTCTCTTTCTCCTCGTTCCTCTCCTCTCCTCCTCATTTTTTCCCCTTTCTTCCTCCTCCTCCTCCTCTTTTCTTCATTTTTCCTCCTTCTGTTTCTCCTCTTGCTTCTCGTTTCCCCTATCTCTATCCCTTTCTCTTCTCCTTTTCCTCCTCTCTCTCCTTCTCTTCCTCTTCCTCTCCTCCTCCTCCTCCTCCCTCCTCCTCTCCTCTCCTCCTCTCTCCTCCTCCTCCTCCTCCTCCTCCTCCTCCTCCTCCTCCTCCTCCTCCTCCTCCAGTACCTTATCTCCAAACAACACGTGCATGTAATGAAGAACCTCAATGTCAGTGTTTCAGAACGAATCTCAAAGATAAGAGCATAGGCAAGCGAAGGAAAATAACTCATCAACGATTTTTTCCTGCAGGAGTATCAAGGACCATCGAGGCTTGTGGGAGTGTTGGGGGGGGCGGGGATGGGTGGTTGGGGTGGGCGGGGGAGGGTTGTTGGGGGGGAGGGGGAGGTTGACTAAGGCGGCTGAGTTGCATCATGAAGCCTGTGTAGCCTCGCCTTGCCCTACCTCCTCCTCCTCCTCCTCCTCCTTCTCTGCCTCCTCCACCTTCTCCTCCTCCTCCACCTTATATGGCCTTGGGCACGTTTATGGGACACTTCGCTCCGCCCTCCGTCAGTAGTTTAGGTGTGTGTGTGTGTGTGTGTGTGTGTGTGTGTGTGTGTGTGTGTGTGTGTGTGTGTGTGTGTGTGTGTGTGTGTGAGTGTGTGTGTGTCCTACTTTTTTCACGTGTCACCAAACAGACAGCCAGCGCCTCACCACACCTGTTTACATCCCCCTCACCTGTCCTCCCTCTCTCTACTGCGTGGGCCCTTACAATCTTCCCCTATACACACGCACGCACACACACATTCTCTCTCCTCTCTCTCTCTCTCTCTCTCTCTCTCTCTCTCTCTCTCTCTCTCTCTCTCTCTTCTCTCTCTCTCTCTCTCTCTCTCTCTCTCTCTCTCTCTCTCTCGCACTCTCTGCATGCATAAGAGGTCAGTATAAGTATGTAAATTAACTCGTTCTCGGCAAAAAAATAAAAATAAAACGGAATCCCTAGAAATCTTCATCACGTGCTTCCAAGATGTCACTAAAATGAACGAATAAGAAGCGTATCTCAATTATTTTCGTATAATCCTTAACTTTACGAGTGTGGAAATTAAGCGTGTAGTTCTAAGGCTTTTAAAAGATACAAATGAGAGCTTAAGTACATGTTCTTATAACCCTAATAGCGTTAAGGCAAAGAGGCAGTTTGTTAGGGCGGTGAAGCGGCCTAATGCAACCTTACAAACTCGTTCCCTGTAAACATGTTGAAGGGCGAGCGTGTCCGTGGATGACAGAAATACAGCGTCGTAATTATATCAAGATCTAATTTGTGATTCTGCCGCCCATTTAAAAGTTCATGGAAGGCAGCCTATATACGTATGTAGTCAGGGCCAGATTGCGTGCTTTTTTTTTTGTGTGTGTGTGTGTGTGTGTGTGTGTGTGTGTGTGTGTGTGTGTGTGTGTGTGTGTGTGTGTGTGTGTGTGGTGTGTGTGTGTGTGTTGTGGTGTTGTGTGTGTTGTCGTGTGTGTGTGTGTGTGTGTACGTGTGCGTGTGTGTGTGTCGTGCTGTGTGTTGTGTGTGATGTGTGTGTGTGTGGTGTGTGTGTGTGTTGTGTGTG
>JACEEZ010015032.1:77500-80000 GCA_016584305.1 Chionoecetes opilio
GGCAGAGGAGGTAGGGAGGAAAGGGCGGTATAGGGGTTGAGGGTAAGGGCGGGCGGGCGTGGCACCTACAGGACGTGGGCGGCAGTGCAGGTATAGTCAGCCGGTACACGAATAGACTTGTCGAAAAATGGGTCAGGTATCTGGCTTCCTCACACTCCCGTCATGCTCCATATTCCCTCACATGTAAACAGACAGGTATGGGTCGTGTTGATGGCCGCTGTAAACATCCCGATCACCTTCTGTTTATCGGTCTTCCTTAACTCTCCCAATTATTTCTCTTCCTTCCTCATTAACCCAAAATGGAAGATCTTGATTATGTATTTTTGAAGTGAAGTTTCGTTTTTCTGAGGAAGGAGAAGGCGCTGGCTAACCTCTTCACGCCCAGATCTTTCCTTTGCTATAAATAAGTGTCTGTTGTCGAGCCATAAAATTACGAAAAGTAACTTAATATACCAAGTTAGTTAGTGGTCAAGGATACTAAACAGGTCATATCTATAAATGATTGCTTATAGTGACTAAAAATTATCTAATGGTACCCAAATTCCAATGGAAATTACGTTCTGGGCCTCAAGGGGTTAAGAAGGTGTAGAAGAAGGTTTTTGAAGGCGCGTATGGCGACAGATTAGGCAGCGGCGCCGGGAGGTTGTCGAGGTGTTGGAGTGAAGCCCGCGTGAGTTGCCAAGACAAGCCACCAACGCCCCTTCGTGCACCCCTTCAGCACGGAAGCTGTTCGTGCTGAGGGTGAGTACGGCTGAAAAGGAGAGGCCTTAAGTCTCGCATGTTACAAGACAGATAGGTTGTCGTGCGTGAGGTGGAGGGGGATGGATGAGGTGCGGGGGAGCGGCTGGCTGTCATCCATAATAATCACCTACAAGAACCTCCACCTGGTTCTTATGGGCGTTAGATCCGAGCACTTGTGTCCGCCACCGTGCCAGGGGCTTCAGAGGGTATGATAAGTGACTCACAGCCTCCGGAAGTTATGTAATCTCACTCATCAATCCCTGATCCCATAAGTATATTTTGGGCGCCGCTGATCTGACTGATCTGATTGGGCACCAGCTGACTGGCGCGCCAACAACGTGGGTCTGAGATGTTTTATTTCCATAAACGAAGCGGTTAACTCAGGCTATATCATAACCTTCATCTTCTGGGGTATTTGCCTCTCGTTGACTTATCATACTGTTGAGACGGTGGCGGAGGTCACTGACGCAGTGACTAAACTGATAAGGATGACTTTGGGTGCATTCTGTAGGACGAAAAGAGGAAGGAGGAAAAGGAGGAGAGTAAATGGGAGAAGCTGGGTAGAGGAAATGAGGGACAAAGAGATCACTGTTGGTCGTATAGGGCAGCGCTGGAGCCCCATTCACCCCCTCCCCCCACACACACATATACACACCCTCTTCAATGGATGGGGGCTTGAGAGTCACTGACGAGTCGCCCACCCACCATCAGGGTTGATCTATGGCCCGACGAACCCCGACCCTAGAACCCTTATGTGCCCCTGCCTCTTACACACGAATCTCTCTCAGATCTACTAAACAGCATCTGGTACGTACACAAGTTTGGGGACAGGTCATACTAAATGTTTGGCTCGTCTTCTGAGGACATGGCACGAAAAATTAATGTAAGAAATAAAATGCAGTGATTGAGGGTGAACAGATGGTAGAGGTTGGGGTGGGCGGGAAGGGGGGGGTTAGGGGTTGGGGAGGGGCAGCTCTGGTCTCTGGCACGTCACGACATTTCCCCTCTCCCCCCAACACCCCCTCCACGCTTCTTTGGACACACTTCATTAACACACACACACACACACACACACACACACACTTTCTCTCTCCTCTCTTCTCTCTCTCTCTCTCTCTCTCTCTCTCTCTCTCTCTCTCTCTCTCTCTCTCTCTCTCTCTCTCTCTCTTAATAGGCGGTCATGCACTGTTGTAGGATAAAGGAAGGGAGGAAGAGAGGATAGTGTTATGGTAGTAATAGAAGAAGACACGCGATTATAATGAACACTACATACATTTCAGGTCAACAATAAGTAAAGAAATATATTACGCATTAAATTCTTCTTACACAAACAAGTGATCAAATATGAGACTTGCCAATTAGACCATCATGAGGCCATCACGAAACCTTATAATCAAACTAACAACGAAGCAGCAGCATGACGTGAGGAGCTATCGAGTTACCCTTATCGCTTGACGAGGTGCGAAGGGAGACCCGATGGTGGTGATGCCTGCCGGGGAAGGTCAGGCTGTAGGGATGACACGAAGAGGTGGTAATGTGGTTGTGGTTGATGAAGAGGAGGTTTATAGTAGGGTGGCTTGAATAGCGGGATGGGGAGAGATTGATTGTGGGTGGGTGGAAGTCAAGGATAACATAGAGAGAACCTCACCTAACCTCACCTCAACCTAGCCTAACCTAACCTAAACTAATCTAACCTAACCTAACCTAACCTAACCTAATCTAACCTAATCTAACCTAACCTAACCTAACCTACTTATTA